>JAVJIF010009164.1:0-121103 GCA_038442645.1 Agave tequilana | reverse complement strand
GCGTACGTACGTCGCCATAACGTCTCCGTATCCTTGGGATCGGGGCGTTACATAGTGGTATCAGAGCCCAGGTTCACACCTGGTGTGGGTAACCACCTGGGTCAATCCTCGGGCTCTTACCAACAGTACAAGCAGATTCAGATTAACTGTTCTGTATCTGCATTTGGGGATTCCAGCAACGAGTACAAGAATACCATGACCTTGACACTTCATTCCTTGACTCGTTTGTATTCATTCCTTCCTTCCAGTTGTCAACCATAACATTCGAGTTCCTTCTCGCTTTCTTTACATCGTCTTGTTTCCAATCCGTTAGTTATGCGTTCACTACCATACTTCTCCATCCCGATTTCCTTATAGATAGCAGAGTGCGCAGCGGAAGTGTCGTGGACCCGTCGCCCTTAGGCTTTGGGGTTGAAAATTTTGTTCTCACACTTAAATGGAAATTGCGAGGACGCAATTTTTTTGTAAGGTGGGGAGAAATGTAACACCCTGATCCCCGGTGTACGTATCACAGTATCGGTATGCGATACGACGTACAAATTGATTTGACCTCTGTAGTATCCGATTGAGCTGATTTCAGTTTCTAAAATCATTTTCTAATATTTGAGATTTTTCAGGATTTTCTGGAATTTTTCTGGATTATTTTGGAAAATCCCTGTAGACGGTGTCGACCGATACCGATAATCGGCCTTACGATTTTTCTTTCTCAAACGGAGTTGTATTTTGAGAATCCGCTTTCACCGTGTATCTTAGAATCGGAGTATCTACGTTTGGGTATTTTTGGGGATTTTTCCGAATTTATGAAAAATCTGGCCAAACCGGTGTCGCCCGTATCGGCGAGACATTCCAGGATTTTTAATTTGCAAACCGGATCGAGTTTCTGTAAACTGTCTTCATATTACGTCTCAAGATATTATTCTCTATTTTCTGTAATTTTTTGGGCATTGTTCGGAGCCGGTCGAATATTAGGCCAATAGAATATTAATAAAATATATATTTCTTTTTCTTTTTCTTTTCTTTTCTTTTTTCCTTCTTCTCCATTCTTCTCCATTCTTCCCACCGCCTCTCTCCACCGACTTTCCCCCCTCCTTTTCAAAACCCATTCCTCTCTCTCTCTCACTCACTCTCACACACACACACTCTCTCTCTCCAAACCTCTCTCTCTCTAACCTCTCTCCTCTCACTTATCTCTCTCTCACAACCCATACCCCCTCTCTCTTTCTCTCTCTGCAGGCCCAAAGGAGGGGAGGAGCCGGCGGCACGCCGGAGGCCGGCCAGGCTAGACCGGGGCGCGGGAGGCCGGCCCGACCGGTGGCGCGGGAGGCCGGCCAGGCCGGCGGCGCTGGTGAAGGGGGGGCATCAGCCCCACCCCCTTCTCTCCCTTTCTCTCTCGCGTCGGAATCCGGCGCCGGAGCGGCGCCGGGGAGGCGCCGGCGCCAGCGCCGGCGGGACTGCCGCGCCGGCCGGGCGGGCCGCCGGCCGGGCGGCGGGCGCACTTGAGCGGCAGCAGCAGCCGCAAGGCTGCTGCTGCTGGTTGCTGCTGGGTGGAAGAAACCCAATGGGTTTGGGTTTGGGTTTAAACCCAAACCCGACCCATTTGCATCAAACCCGACCCGTTAAGGTACTTTTCATTTAAGCCCCTGTAAATTGATTAATTACTTTTAGGCCCCTGTAAAATTACAAATAGCCCCCTGAATAATTTCTGTTCTTACGTAACTAACCTTTCTATTGGTTTTGGTGTTCGGGCGATATCGGGAGCATCCGGACTCCGATTGGAACGATTCTGGATCCGTTGCGATCGTGGGAACGAGAGCTACAGTCCTGTAGCCAGTTTGTGAGTGTTTTCCTTTTTATAAATTATATTTGATCATGATTAATATCTTGATTGTTTGCCTAATTAAGAATAAAATATGATTATCGGTAAATTATGATAATTATTGTAATCCCTGCAATTAAGGCATAATAAAACCTGATTCAGTATACAGACTAACTAGTTAGATCATAGTAACAAGACATACATCGTAGACAACGTGAACACAGATATCATACCTGACAACTTGGATACTATTACTTCACGTAGTAGCTCACCTATCATCACATGTATACTGATTCATGGTATTCGATGACAACACTGTCACTAGACATGACTGCTAGACACCGTTAGTACATGCACTGGTATCATCATGATACGGACACTGTAAGGTCACAGTACATGGTATTACACGAGACACGGACTACTATTAGTACATCTGTTAGTGCTACGCATGTAGGTTACACGGATGAGGGCTACACAACTATGTTACATTAGTACATGCACTGGTATCATCATGACACGGATACTGTAAGGTCACAGTACATGGTATTACATGAGACACGGACTACTATTAGTACATCTGTTAGTGCTACGCATGTAGGTTACACGGATGAGGGCTACACAACTATGTTACATTAGTACATGGCTAGACCAATGCACGGACTACCATATTTCATATTATTTATGTTTACATATTACTATTACAACTGCATGTCATGTTTACATATGACTGTTACACCTGCATGTCATGTCTACATATCACTGTTACACATGCATGTTATGTTTCCCTGTGACTTATGCTTATATAGTGTCTCTATATTATTGTCATATGGATCACCATGCCGATTACCTGTATTATTGTTCCATGTTATCAGATACATGTTATATGCTTGGTACCCGTTACTGGATACATGTTCCCGTTACTGATATGGATATTCACGATACTGAACTTGAGAGCTGTTGATATGCTATATGTGGACTTCCACATCTATTGATCCCGTTATATTGTTCCCGTTATATTGTTCCTGTGATATTGTTCCCGTTTTCGGGTATATTGTTCCCGTTATATTGTTCTATGCTATCAACAGAGCTCAGGTCCAGTTATCGTGTTACCCGTATTAGGTACTGTATTTGTTCTTGTTACATTGTATACTTGATATATCAGGACATATCAGATCATAAAGTTAACTGGGTATGGGGGAGACTTACGGTTGATTAGATCTTATAGATATATCAGGACATATCAGATCATAAAGTTAACTGGGGTATGGGGGAGACTTACGGTTGATTAGATCTTATCGGGTGATGTACTGGATCCATATTGTTCTCCCACTGCAGGGGATGGTAGTGCTACCTACCGATTGTATTGCTCCATGAGCTATGGTACTTGATTATTGTTCCCCTCTTAGCGGAGGGCTCTGGTCTTAGCAGCCAGGGGTTTGATAAAGGCCGTGATCCCGGGTATGCACGGGATACACCTACCCGATAAGAACTCCTCGACCATGGGTTTCCAATTAACATAATAAAATAGTATACACGATAGTGACATCGGGAACATTTGTTATTTGGTTACTCTCTCGTTTGGATAATGGTACCCGTAGGCCATGTCCGGATGGGGTCGACTGAGGTGCGGGCTTCAGTATGAATCGCCAGTGGTATGGGACACTGGAAGAGAGTAATTAAAATAGCAGGTGGTACTGATCGCTACTATTGTCTAAATGACATGACTTTGACATGACCTGCCTGCTACATGTATAGTTGTACTTGTTACTGTTTCTTACCTGATATATGTTCTCTATTGTATAGTTGTACTTCTTGTTGTACCTGATCATTTATCTGATATCATGTTACACGTATATTTATTACTTTACCCGATACATGTTACACTTTCTGTAGTAGCATACTATTCATGTATATGTGCATATATTCTATTTTATGTATATCTTGCATACATCATTACTATCTATGCACTACACCGGATACTGGTTAGGTAGCATATGCCCATCTGCATATTCACTGTTATCACAGCACCACTAGCATGTACACTCGTCATCACTAGATAACATTATATATTCTATAAACTGGATATGATTATAGACATGACCTAATAATAACCGGCTAGATAGTGATGGTAATAAAAGATGACCTGTATATATATTTCTATTGCTTACATATTTATCTTTCTACTGCTTATGATATCTTTTTTATATGGTATCACTAGTCCCACATTATGTATTATATATTAGTATCGTGCTTGTATTACTATTGTATATATTACTACTGCCTCCTTCATTTTACCACTCACTAGGTCGCTTTCTGACGACCCTGGGTTTGCGTGCCCAGATTGGAGATCCGCGTACCGTAGTATCCGAGAGAACTATGGAGTCATATCGAGCTTCCTCATCGGGACTATTCCTAGGTATTTTAGTATTTTATTTCCGTTATCTTGTTTGTCTTTATCTTTCATATCTGTTAGGATTACTGACCCTCTACTGCGGGTATTCTTGTACTTATATCATGCTGGACCCCAGGTAGTTATGGAGATTATGTACTGTATTGAGGCTTAACGTACTCGTGAGCGTGTTTTCACCTCGCGTACGTACGTCGCCATAACGTCTCCGTATCCTTGGGATCGGGGCGTTACAGCACAAATAATTTCGGGATGTAGAGATGTGAGGTTATGGATGCCCTGAATGCATCGAACCTCGAGGATACTCTCCTTCTGGAGAAGAAGAGAAGCACGACCACTGATGAAGAGTGGGCAAAGATGAACAGGTCAGCGTGTTGGTTGATTCGTTCATGTTTATCGCAAGACATAAAATATCTTGCACAACATGAGACGTCGGCTAAGCATCTGTGGGAAACCCTTAAGAAGAAATATCTGACGAAGAGTGTCGAGTCAAGATTGCAGCTTATGAGTAAGCTGTACCGGTTTCAGATGAAGAAGGGGAGCACAGTGAATGAGCATATCAACCGATACACGAAGCTTCTTACAGATTTGATGAACGTGGATGTCATGGTAGATGAGGAAGACAAGGCGATAATCTTCCTGAACTCACTCCCGGAGGAGGAGTATGAGACATTCACTCTGACCTTTATCAATGGTAGGCAGACTCTGGACTACCATGAGGTGTCATCTGCACTGACAAGTTATGAGACGAGGAGAAAGGAGAGACATCCTTCTCAGTCAAGCTCATCGACGGAGGCACTGAAAGTAAGAGGCAGGGGTTCATCAAGGAAGGCAAGGAAGAAAGAGGAAGATCAAAGTCTAGGCCGGGTTTCAGGGATCTTAAAAGGAATCAGTGTGCCTTCTGCAGAGAAATAGGGCACTGGAAAGTGGACTGTCCGAAGTTCAAGGGGAAGAAGAAGGAGTCGAAGGCTGAAGCAAATCTATCAAAGGTGACGAATACTTAGAGGAGTAGTTCACAGGCAGATGGATCAGATTCGGACTCGTCAGTTCTCTCGTTTTCAGTCAGTTCTCCCATCATTGGTAACTTATGGAAAGATGAGTGGATTCTGGATATAGGTACAACATACCATGTGTGCCCTAATCAGGGCTGGTTTTCCAGCTTTGTGAAGCTGGAGGTGTGTTCGTTCGTTATGGGCGATAATCACCCATGTAGCATGGAGGGTGTAGGTACAATCCGAATCAGGATGTTTGATAGGATAGTAAGGGAGCTGAAAGAAGTGAGGTATGTACCTCAGTTGAAGAGAAACTTGATTTCCGTAGGAGCTTGGAAGCATCGGGTATGGTGATATCTGTTCGAGATGGCGATCTCAGGATGATCAAGGGCTCGTTGGTGGTGATGAAGGGCGTCCACCAAGACAATCTCTACTACTTGAAGGGTAGTACGATTACAGATCAGGTGGAGACTTCGAGTTCCTCAGATGATGATGGCCCGGAGGTCTGGCAGGGAAAGGTCGGACAGGAAGAAGAAAAATCTTTGCTAGCTCCTGCAAAGATGGAATCGCTGGAAGGTGCTGCTACCTGCAAGTTGGAAGTGGACACAACGTTCTGGATAAGAAGAAGGTGAGATTCAGCACCAGTACTCATCGCCATGAAGGTCTTCTTGAGTGTGTTCACATGAGCGTATGGGGACCTGCTAAGACGGCATCGCTTGGAGGTCACAAGTATTTTGTCTCTTTTGTTAATGGTTCATCTAGGCAAGTTTGGATATATCTCATGAGACAAAGGGGTGAAGCCCTAGATGTGTTGGTGAAATGGAGAGGAAGAATGGAGAGGCACATAGGTAGGAAGATAAATGAGCTTCATATTGGTAATATTGGAAAAGACATGAACCAAGTCCTATGATTTGGCCAGAACACCGAATTGTTACTCACTTCACAACAAGTACAGATGGGTTAGCTAAAGAAGTAGTCCGTTCCTTGCTTGAGTAGGTTCGGAGGTTGTTGTCTAATGCAGGATTAGACAAGTCATTTTGGCTGAGGTGACAGAGTATGCGAGCCATCTCATGAATAGATCGACTGCGATAGGAGGTAAAGCTCCATTGGAAATTTGGTCTGGGAAAGCTGCTCAAGATCATGGTGTGCTGCGGGAATTTGGAAGTCCGGCCTACTTCAGTGCCAAGATTGGCAAAGTGAATCCGCGAGCAAAGAGGTTTGTCTATTTGGGCGTCAAGAGGAACAGCTACAGGTTGTGGGACCCCGAAGACAAGAAGATCGTGATGAGAAGGAATGTCACATTTGGAGAGACTTCAGTGCTGAAGTCCACTGTCTCTCAACAGGTGGAGAGGACAGAAACCATGGAAGGATCGCAGCGGGTGGAGGTTGATGCTACTCCATCATCTCCGATTGTTTCGGCATTTGAGGAGACTTCATCGGAGGTGACACCGGGTGGAGATCATGAAATCAAGGTTGATGCTGAACAGGTCGAAAACATTGCTGAGGATGTCGAGTTGTTTGCAGCTATTGGAACCAAGGTGAAACCACGCTTGTGGGGAAAGAAGCATGAATCTCAAGCTTGTGATCGCAACAAGCTCAAGTTGAAGGCCGTTGTTCTCCATGATGGTCGTGAGGAGGTTCATATGACTCAGTCAGACAGGTTCGCTGCTGCAAATACAGGTACCAGTGCTTGAGCTTGATGAAGCTCATTTCAATGAACTACGGTTGGCTTGATCCTTTTGGGCAAAGGTACGTAGGCAGCCGTAAAGGTGCATCCATTTGGTGATGCAATTCTTATGAAGCTATTTGGGTTCTCGAGAAACTGTGTGGATCTTCATGTAGAGGTGAAGAGTTGTGGCCGATGGAACTCCACGTAGAGGTGGAGAGGTTTCACGTAGAGGTGAAGTGTTGTGGCCAGTTGGACTTCACGTGGTGGTGAGGTGTTGTGATCTCGATGAACATGTTGATCTTCCGATGAGAAGATGATGAGCTTGCATAAGGAGTGGTGTGCATCCAGTTGAAGCCAATGATGGTGTTTGGTGTGCTCTACGCAGACTTGGTTGGACCTTCAGTGGAAGACAGGTAGACTAGATAGAGCTAGTCAGTTGGAGAGTCAGTGTTGACTCATGAGGAGTCTTCGTGAGGTCGTGAAGTTGTGGAGGAGGAGCCACGGTATGATGATCGGCATGTATGGAAGTTATCCTAAGGTGAAGTGCAGGGAAGGCATGTGCGATGTTTTCCAGTGGATAGCTGAGCTAAGGATTTCAAGCCGAGATCGTGTGTCGATTTCGCCGAGATCGTGTGTCGATTTCGTCTGGTCCGAGATCGTGTGTCGATTTCGCCAGGTGATAGACTGGGGTATGTTGGAGATCGGCTCAGATTTTGGGAAGAATCTTCGCCGAGGTGGAGAATTATTGGGGGGGAGGAAGTCGTCGAAGAGTCGACAAATAAGAGAAGTCGAGGAAGTCGACTGAAGAAGGAGATCCAGAAAATTAGCAGTAAAACAGCAGGCAGAACAGGTTTACGGTCGACCGGCCCGGTTGACCGTAGGAAGGAGCAGCAGCTCGGTCGATCGGTCCGGTCGACCGACGTGCACAACATGCACAAAGGCATAAGCGGTCGACCGCCCGGTCGACCGCAGGAGGAGCTCGGTCGACCGCCGATCGACCGACTGAAGTGACCCAACTCTCGGTTGGGAACGACCGACCGGCCCAGTCGACCGGCCCGGTCGACCGGTGCATGGGGTCGGTTGACCGCCGGTCGACCGACAAGCGGGTCTGCTATTTTTCAGGAAGGGTTATTTTGAACCCTAGTTAAAGGGCTGTTGTATTTTCTAGGGTTTGTATCTTTGAGAAAGATCTTGTATGAGGATTTGAGAGCAATTGTGGAGGAGAGTAGAGCAGAGGCAGAACTTGTAAGATCACCTAGAGGGGGGGGTGAATAGGTGATGGCTAATCTAATGGTCACTTATGAACAAATAATGCGGAATTAAAACTAAGTAGACCAAATTAAAGCTTCTTATTAATTTAACACTTATGTATAACCAAGAGTGTTGCCGAATTCCCCTTGCGAGGCTCTGGACAAGTTCCTCTAGATTCCCCTTGAATGGGTTGAGGTGCCGCGTTGGCTCTCTTGGTTGAATACTAGTGTTATCAAGCAATCCCAAGCAAGTATAGCAATTTAAGCACAAGGGTATATCAAGCATGTAAAGTAAAGACAATGAAAGTAATGCAAGATATAAAAGAGACAAAGAGAGAGAGAGGGATAGAGTAAGCAATCGCAAACACAAAGGGTTTGTTTCGAGGTTCGAGCACACTTGCTCTACATCCCCGCCTTCGACACACGAAGGATTTCCACTATGCAAGATCCCACCGGATCTCTCCTCGGTGCCGTACACCTACAAACCCTCGGACTCCCAAGTCCCGTACACACGCAAGCCCACCGACTCGCCGAGGCCGTACCTCTACCAATGAGTTCACAACCGAACTCCAACCACAACGAGCACACTTGCCCGCTTCCTCAAAGTAACAAGAAAAAATCTCTTTGATGATCACAACACTTGATCACCTAAAGAGCACTCTCACTACAACACACCTATAGGAATATCTAGCAATGGAAAGCTCAAGTGTGGTGTGAGAAAAGCAAGGAAAGAAAGCTATGGAGGAAAACTCAAGAATCACTATAACACTCTCTTGATAAAAACTCTTCCTTTTGATTGGAAGTATTTGCACTAAAATCTTGTGGAGAAACTCTTCTAAAAGTATCAGAAAATCTGCTCAAGAAGTCTCAAAAATCTTCTGCATAAAACAAGTGACAAGACCCCTTTTATAGGGCTGCCAGAAAATAGAGCCGTTGGGCTCCTGTCAGTGCTGTCGGTCGACCGCCGGTCGACCGGCCAACGGTCAAATTTCTGACCGTTGCAGCACATCGGTCGACCGGCGAGTCGACCGATCACCTGGAATGTACTATCGGTCGACCGGCCCGGTCGACTGATATTTCCAGAGAGCAAAGCTCTCTTGGTCGGTCGACCGACCCGGTCGACCGGCCACTGTGCTGACAATGTGCACAGGGCTGTGCACATCGGTCGACTGGGTCGGTCGACCGGACCTAGCTGCGGTCGACTCCCAGTCGACCGATTTGGCCTGTCAGACAGTTTCCAGGCTGCGCAGTTTGGGATTTAGAAATAGGTCTTTTCATTCAATAAAAATCCCATAAATTCACAGTAAATCCACTAAATAGTTTTAATCCCAATAAAAACTGTTTTTCTAAAACATGTGTTTCTAAAACATATTTTTCCATATCTTCACAAAATACAAAAACAAGATATTTTGAACTTATAAAGTATAGTGTATATGGATATGATCCACTACACAATCAATATGAAATATCTATGTTTTGATCATAAAGCTCTAAACTTGGTTATGGTCTGAAAAGATATATATGATAGAAATACCAAAAAAACCAAAGTTTATATTTTGTCTCAAAGAAAATCTTTTACTAAATAAAAATTCTTTTCTAAAAAGAAATCTTTTATGAAATCAATTAAATCAAGAGTTCTATCAAGAGTGTGTGTGTGTGATATAACTTGAGCAATCCACCAACTATCTATCCTTTACATCTTTTACTAAAACAAAAATACAAATCTTATACCTAGACCCAAGTCTTCAACTTCTTGAAGTCTTCACTTGAAGCTTCACATCATCTTGACTTGGTCCAAGCTTGATCCAAAGCTCCTTGGATCACAACATGCAAGCTCCAAATCTTAATCTTTTAACCTTTGTTGAGCTATGCACCTACTAAGATCTTGATCATGAATCTGTCACTAATTAAACACAAGATCATTAGTAACTATAACTACATGAGTTGATCATCATCAAAACTAGGGTGAAGGGCCTTTGGGCCAACAATCTCCCCCTTTTTGATGATGACAAAACTCATGGAGTTATATATGCATGGATTAAAGTAAAGCTTCAAAGAAGCTCCCCCTTAACTCATGCATAATAAATAAGCAATAGATATTCAATGAAGCACATAAAAATGTATGCAAATGAATGCATGTAAAACAAAACAAATCTTTTATTTCTTGTGATGCATGAGTAAAAGCACAAGTCAAAATCTTTCTCCCCTTAAGTAAGGAACAAATGCTTCTCCCCCTTAAGGAAATCATGCATATAACTCAAATACTTCTCCCCCTTTTTGTCAATCATCAACAAAGGGTTCAAAGTTCAAATCATCGAACAAATTTTCTCCCCCTTTTTGTTAAAAACAAAGAGATCAAGGAGGGGTAAATACAAATCAATCAATAAAATTTATATGCGATATAAATTCATGAAGAGGAAGACGTTAAGTTAGCTTCCCGACACATATACATTACATGAAAGAGGGATGACAAGCCCTAATTCACATAACGTATAATATGTCATGCATAAGAGGAGATGTGAAGCTCCCCCTACACACGTATATCATGAAATGAAGAGTTGTCAAGCTCCTCAAATTATAATATACTCAACATGAATCTACATATGGAAGAGATGTTAAGCTCTCCTTGCATATAGACAATACAAATCAAAAATTTTGAATTTTTCTTTATCAAAACAAATTTTAACTTTTTCTTAGTAACAACAAATTTTGAGATATCAATTGTAAAATAATCAAATTTTGAATTTTTGATACCAATTTCAAAACACAATGCATAAGCTTATTATGAAATACCAATTTGAAATCTAATTAAGCTTAGCATCAACAATCTTTGTGCTTTAAAGGGAATACCACTTGTAAAATAAGCACAAATAGATAACATATATGTATGACAAGATAATACCAATAGAAATTGATATAATTTGAAGGCATTCATACATACAATCAAAATATGGATATACACAACATGAAGTCATATTGATACCAATTGCAAATAACCAATGATACCAATTGAAAAGTAAGCATAAGTGTATACATCATATAATCTACCATATGAAGAATTCGAACGAGTTAAATGAACTTGTTTTAAGAACTAGTACGAGATCCTTCCATCAAGGAATAAGTTAAAAAGTTTTCCATGAAAGATCAATGAAACACAAGGCACTAAAAACACTCTAATCCATAAAGTTCAAATTCAAAAAAAAATGAGTGAACTAGTGTTATGTGGAACATGGCATCATGAAAAATAGCAATAAAACTCAATATTCCTTCAAATCATAAATTTTGAATTCTTGAAATCCATCACAAAAATTTTATTGTACCAATTTTAAAACACAAAATTTTATTAAAAACAAAATTTATATTTCAAGATATATGTATGTTTTTGTCAAGACATTAAGTATACATACATATCCCTAAAATACAATTGAGTCCATATAAGTAGATTTGCATTAAAGGCAAATGACTCAAGAGGTATCCATGTATATCTTAATGTTTTGGCAAAATAACCATATACATGAAATGAAATCACATGATCATAACATAAATCCGAATGGGAATACAAGTTTAAGAATGTAATGATCATCAACATAAGGCTATACTAGTACATCTAATAGGCACAAATAAGCATTCAACCCAATCATATATAGATTTATTTGTGGTCCATAAGGTGTACAAGTATAAATCCAAGTGTTGACAAATACTAACATCTAAACTAATATTCAATACAATGAAGCATCAAAATTTTGAAATCACAAAAGAATTTATCCATAAAAATAGGATCATGTGCATCAATTGAAGAATAGATAACTAGTTTAAATGGATTTTTGACAAACTAGTTAAAGATCCTTCATAAATATGAAATCATATGTATTTCATGAATAATACTAAATACATAAAAGTTCAAGCACTCATATTCCATAAAGCTCCAAATTATATATTTTCTTAAAGATAGAGTGTTCAAAGGTTATGTAAATAGTGTCTACATGAAAATAGTCATTGAAGCCCAAACAAATATGACTAATCAAAATTTTTATCAACCAACACATAAAAATCATTTTTATCAAAACAAATCATCTTAAAAATAATCTACAAGGTATATGTATGAATTATACAAATCTAACAATATGCATACATATCCCAAAAGTAAAAGAGTCTATTAAATGTTTGCATGAAGGCAAGAGACTCACGGGTATACATGTATATTTATTAGATTTGAATTAAGCATGCATATACATGAAGTAAATCACAAAAATTGGCAAAACATGTATATAAGAGAATCATCAAAACTAGTCTTATACATATGCATAAAGTGGATACAAATGAGCATGAAGTTCAAATTATTTAAGAGTCAATTGTATTTCACTATACATCTATGTATGAATACAAGTTTTGAAATATTCTACATCTAAGCATGTAAATACCACATGAAGCACATGAAGAATCTTAAAACAAAATCATGAACATGCTATGAATATGACATAAGTAAATAGCATGAACATAAAAGTAGGAGTTTAGAGGTTGTTACCAACTCCAAAGCTCCAAGTGTGGTGGTCTTTCCCACCAAGATTCCTTGATAGCAATGCATCCAAATGTTTGTCCATCATGTCCATTGCATCGGCTACCAAGGCACCAATCCTCTCACGTTTTGTGAGAGCCCTCACCTACATCAAAATCAAAAGTGGGGGTTTTGGTACCCATGTTTTCTTGGGTCCTTTGGGGTTAGCATTGTTGTAAGGAACCCAAAATTTATTATACTTAGCAAAATATAGATATGGTTTCTTATCAAAACAATATATTGCTAGATGGCCTTTGCGGTCACAATATGTACAAATGTACACCTTAGCATGATGCTTATGAGTGTGATTGTGATCGTGTTGTGCATCATAAGCATGAGCATGATGAGTATGATGATGTGCATGAGCATGAGGAACTTGTTTCTTTTGAAACAAAGATTCCAACTTAGAATGATTGAATGCACATGTGCTCAAATTAGAGCTCAAATTATTCATCTTATTTTTCATATTCTTAATCTCATTAGTTGTGGCATGAAAAGCATGATGAGATGAAGAGTCATTTTCTTTTTCTTTTTACAAACATTATCTTTTTCTTTTTCAACAAATTTTCTTTTTAAAGATTTATTTTCTTCCAAAATACTTTCTTTTTGTTTTTCAACCATAGCAATATTATCCTTCAAAATAGTGTTCCCTTCACATAAATCATTCAATTTAGACATAAGGGAAACATTCTCATTTTTCAAATCATTATTTTCTTTTTCTAAACATGCAAGTTTATTTCTAAAAGAATCATTTTCTACATGCATGCAATCAATGTTCTTTTTCAAATCTTTATTATTCCTTTTAAGCATGTCATATTTTTCAAGTATAAGATGACAAAAGGTAGTGAGCTCATCATATGACATGTCCTCATCATCGGATTCGGAATTTACCTCAAGGGGGTTATCCCCTTGGACCATGTAGCACTTGTTGGAGGTGTCGCTTCCAACATCCGAATCACTCCCCGCAAGGTATTGTTCATTTTCGCCAAGGGAGATGAGGGTGTTCCAAACTACAAAAGCCATATCAATATTAGCAACCCTAAATAAGTAATCATCATTTAGGGTACTCTTCAAAGCATTTAGGGCTTTTGTATTAGCCTCAAGATTCTTACCATCTATACAATAAGCATTATTAGTAGTGGCAAGATATACATTATAACCTAGGGCTTTGAGGAATAATGACATCTTAACTTTCCAAATGTGGATGTTAAGAATGTCAAAGGTGGGTGGTGACATAAAGTCCATGGTGAGGTGTGTGTGTACAACAAATATTGTGATTAGCCCAAATGTAGGATCTTTAACTCTTAGGTTGTTAGACCCTTATCAAGAGCACTAGCTCTGATACCAAATGTAAGATCACCTAGAGGGGGGGGTGAATAGGTGATGGCTAATCTAATGGTCACTTATGAACAAATAATGCGGAATTAAAACTAAGTAGACCAAATTAAAGCTTCTTATTAATTTAACACTTATGTATAACCAAGAGTGTTGCCGAATTCCCCTTGCGAGGCTCTGGACAAGTTCCTCTAGATTCCCCTTGAATGGTTGAGGTGCCGCGTTGGCTCTCTTGGTTGAATACTAGTGTTATCAAGCAATCCCAAGCAAGTATAGCAATTTAAGCACAAGGGTATATCAAGCATGTAAAGTAAAGACAATGAAAGTAATGCAAGATATAAAAGAGACAAAGAGAGAGAGAGGGATAGAGTAAGCAATCGCAAACACAAAGGGTTTGTTTCGAGGTTCGAGCACACTTGCTCTACATCCCCGCCTTCGACACACGAAGGATTTCCACTATGCAAGATCCCACCGGATCTCTCCTCGGTGCCGTACACCTACAAACCCTCGGACTCCCAAGTCCCGTACACACGCAAGCCCACCGACTCGCCGAGGCCGTACCTCTACCAATGAGTTCACAACCGAACTCCAACCACAACGAGCACACTTGCCCGCTTCCTCAAAGTAACAAGAAAAAATCTCTTTGATGATCACAACACTTGATCACCTAAAGAGCACTCTCACTACAACACACCTATAGGAATATCTAGCAATGGAAAGCTCAAGTGTGGTGTGAGAAAAGCAAGGAAAGAAAGCTATGGAGGAAAACTCAAGAATCACTATAACACTCTCTTGATAAAAACTCTTCCTTTTGATTGGAAGTATTTGCACTAAAATCTTGTGGAGAAACTCTTCTAAAAGTATCAGAAAATCTGCTCAAGAAGTCTCAAAAATCTTCTGCATAAAACAAGTGACAAGACCCCTTTTATAGGGCTGCCAGAAAATAGAGCCGTTGGGCTCCTGTCAGTGCTGTCGGTCGACCGCCGGTCGACCGGCCAACGGTCAAATTTCTGACCGTTGCAGCACATCGGTCGACCGGCGAGTCGACCGATCACCTGGAATGTACTATCGGTCGACCGGCCCGGTCGACTGATATTTCCAGAGAGCAAAGCTCTCTTGGTCGGTCGACCGACCCGGTCGACCGGCCACTGTGCTGACAATGTGCACAGGGCTGTGCACATCGGTCGACTGGGTCGGTCGACCGGACCTAGCTGCGGTCGACTCCCAGTCGACCGATTTGGCCTGTCAGACAGTTTCCAGGCTGCGCAGTTTGGGATTTAGAAATAGGTCTTTTCATTCAATAAAAATCCCATAAATTCACAGTAAATCCACTAAATAGTTTTAATCCCAATAAAAACTGTTTTTCTAAAAACATGTGTTTCTAAAACATATTTTTCCATATCTTCACAAAATACAAAAACAAGATATTTTGAACTTATAAAGTATAGTGTATATGGATATGATCCACTACACAATCAATATGAAATATCTATGTTTTGATCATAAAGCTCTAAACTTGGTTATGGTCTGAAAAGATATATATGATAGAAATACCAAAAAAACCAAAGTTTATATTTTGTCTCAAAGAAAATCTTTTACTAAATAAAAATTCTTTTCTAAAAAGAAATCTTTTATGAAATCAATTAAATCAAGAGTTCTATCAAGAGTGTGTGTGTGTGATATAACTTGAGCAATCCACCAACTATCTATCCTTTACATCTTTTACTAAAACAAAAATACAAATCTTATACCTAGACCCAAGTCTTCAACTTCTTGAAGTCTTCACTTGAAGCTTCACATCATCTTGACTTGGTCCAAGCTTGATCCAAAGCTCCTTGGATCACAACATGCAAGCTCCAAATCTTAATCTTTTAACCTTTGTTGAGCTATGCACCTACTAAGATCTTGATCATGAATCTGTCACTAATTAAACACAAGATCATTAGTAACTATAACTACATGAGTTGATCATCATCAAAACTAGGGTGAAGGGCCTTTGGGCCAACAGAACTTTCCCGATCCCCATTGCTGTAAGTTGTATTGATTTGTAGAGATCAATAAAACCCTCCCCCGATCTTGCCCCGAGGACGTAGGCATTGAGGCCGAACCTCGTTAAATTGTTGTTTTCGTGTGCTTTCTCTGGTTTGTGATATTTGTTCTATTTTGGGAGATTGTTTTTCGTGCTTGGGTGATTCAGGGATTCCTCTTCTGGTTGTTGTCATTGGTACAACAACAAATAGTCCCACATCGGTTAGACGTGGAGATGGTCTTGAGTTTATAAGGATTTGGGCAACTCCACCTAACAGGCTAGTCTTTTGGGATGGTGTCCCGAGTCCTTCAATTGGTATCAGAGCCATGCCCCGAACTTAGTCGTGTGTGTGGGTGATGTTCGACGATGTAGATCCCCCAATGGCGCAAAGGCGCAATGGGCCTGCCCACCTCACTGGCGCAAAAAGGCGCAATAGGCCCCTGTGAAGCTAATGTTGGGCTCTCGAGAAATTTGACAGTGGTGCTCCTTTCCAATGGGCGTGCAGCTCCCCACGCGGTGTAGAGGAGTGACCGACTGCAGTTGGTACTTCACATAAGGCGTGTCGTCTTCCCACGCAGTGAAGAGTTGGATCTCGATGGAGCATTTGATCTTCCGGTGCGAAGATAGTTGAGCTTACAGGGAGACTCTTTGTTCGAGGGGGGATTGTTGGGATTTGGGTCGAACAAATAGTCCCACATCGGCTAGACATGGGGATGGTCTTTGGTTTATAAGAATTTGGACAACTCCACCTAACAGGCTAGTCTTTTGGATGGTGCTCCGAATCCTTCAATATTGTTGGGGGGGCGGAAGTCGTCGAAGAGTCGACGAATAAGAGAAGTCGAGGAAGTCGACTGAAGAAGGAGATCCAGAAATCAGCAGCAAAACAGCAGGCAGAACAGGTTTATGGTCGACCGGCCCGGTCGACCATAGGAAGGAGCAGCAGCTCGGTCGACCGGTCCGGTCGACCGACGTGCACAACATGCACAAAGGCATGAGCGGTCGACCGCCCGATCGACCGCAGGAGGAGCTCGGTCGACCGCCCGATCGACCGACTGAAGTGACCCAACTCTCGGTTGGGAACGGTCGACCGGCCCGGTCGACCGGTGCATGGGGTCAGTTGACCGCCCGGTCGACCGACAAGCGGGTCTGCTATTTTTCGAGAAGGATTATTTTGAACCCTATTTAAAGGGCTGTTATATTTTTTAGGGTTTGTATCTTTGAGAAAGATCTTGTATGAGGGTTTGAGAGCAATTGTGGAGGAGAGTAGAGCAGAGGCAGAACTTTCCCGATCCCCATTGCTGTAAGTTGTACTGATTTGTAGAGATCAATAAAACCCTCCCCCGATCTTGCCCCGAGGACGTAGCATTGAGGCCGAACCTCGTTAAATTGTTGTTTTCATGTGCTTTCTCTGGTTTGTGATATTTGTGCTGTTTTGGGAGATTGTTCTTCGTACTTGGGTGATTCAGGATTCCTCTTCTGGTTGTTGTTGTTGGCACATCAATTGGTATCAGAGCCATGACCCGAATTTAGTCGTGTGTGTGGGTGATGTTCAACGATGTAGATCCCCCCAAATTGGCGCAAAGGCGCAATGGGCATGCCCACCCCACTGGCGCAAAAGGCGCAATAGGCCCCTGTGAAGCTAATGTTTGACTCTCGAGAAATTTGGCAGTGGTGCTCCTTTGCAATGGGCGTGCCGGCCACCACGCGGTGTAGAGGAGTGACTGACTGCAGTTGGTACTTCACATAAGGTGTGCCGTCTCCCCACGTAGTGAAGAGTTGGATCTCGATGGAGCATTTGATCTTCCGGTGCGAAGATAGTTGAGCTTCCAGGGAGACTCTTTGTTCGAGGGGGGGATTGTTGGGATTTGGGTCGAACAAATAGTCCCACATCGGCTAGACGTGGGGATGGTCTTGGGTTTATAAGGATTTGGGCAACTCCACCTAATAAGGCTAGTCTTTTGGGATGGTGCCCCAAGTCTTTCACACAGGATGTGCACAAATGCCTTGGCCTTGGGCCGGTCGACCTTACGGTCGACCGATCCAGAGAGCTTGCTATCTGGATCTGGCCCCGGTCGACCGGTCAGTCGACCGACCAGAGAGGCCTGCTCTCTAGTTCTGGCCTCGGTCGACCGACAGGCACGTTTCCTTGGGTGGTGGACCGATCGGTCGACCGGTAACCCCAACGGTCAGAAATCTGACCATTGTCCAATTGACTGGGCAGTCGACCGACTTGTCATTTTTGACCTGTTCTGAATCCTAACGGCTATATTCTGGATCCCCTATATATATGGGTTTCTTTGGCCTATTTTCAACAAGATTTTCAAGAGCTAAATTTCTCCACTTCTCTAGAGTTTTCAGCAAGTTTTAAAGAAGTTTTTGAGCTAAAAATTCTCATCTTTTGTGTAGAGGTTTCCACTAAGTGTTGTTTGTGAACATAAGATCATCAAGATTGTAATATTTTTTTTGCTTTGTGCTTGGCTAAGTGCACACCTCTTGTGTAGAGGTTTGTGTTTAAGAGAAGAGTTGTGTACTCCCGGAGTTGTGTTGTAATTCCTCGGTGGAGGTCCTTTTATGGAAGGTCCTATGTGGACATAGTGAAAATCTTTCTGTGTGAAGGTGGAGACGTAGAGCATTAGCTCGAACCTTGAAACATATCCCTGTGTTTGCATTTAATCTACTTTCTCTCAACTCTCTCTCTTTTATATCTTGCATTATCATTAATTGCTCATTAATATATATGCTTGATATAGTTTGTGTGCCCACACTTATGTTGAATCAAGAGAGATTTTAAAGCACCTCAACTCTTAATCTAGAGGAATCTAGAGAAGTAGTTTCAGAGCCCTTCGTGAGGAACTCGGACTCATTCTTGATTACACATAGTGTGTTAGCTTTTAGTTTTTAAATTCCGCATCATTTGTCCTAATTCGCTTGTACACCTATTCACCTCCATTTTGGTGTACTTTCAAAAGAAACCACGAAGAAAAGAAACCAAAATACCTAATTCAGATCAGAAATGAATTCAGAATCAGATTTGAAAACATGCCGCGCAGCAGTATTAGTCGACTATTATTTGATTAATAACTTCTATTAATCGACTAATATATGGATTAGTAGACTAGTCTGTAGTGAAACAGATTTGCCAACTCTCTATATCCAATCATTAGTCGACTAGGTCATGCCCTAGTCGACTAGCCTTGGTTCCTCTTGTGTAATCCAACTCGATACGACCGACACGCTCTCGTATTCAACACCATTAATTGCATCGATCTTTGGCTAACCTCTAATAGAGTTTAAAAAACTCTTTCAACAAGATTTTACCCTCTCCCCGCAATTCTCCACCTCATTGAAGATTTCTCAAATCTGAGCTGAATACAATATAGCACCATGTCGACCCCAATTGGCTGCACTATTGTGGTTGCCTACGGACCCATGCCCAATGAGATCAAGCCACACGTAGTTCATCAACGAGCTCCATCGAGCTCAAGCAACTATGACTAAATCTTCAGCAGCGAACTAAACTGGCTGAGTCATATGAACCTCCTTACCAATATCGTCATGGTGAACAATGACCTTCAATTTGAGCTTGTCATGCTCACCAACTTGAGATTCATGATTTTTCATCCACTTTCGTGGATTTATCTTGATTCCAATAACTGCAAATAATTTGACATTTTCATCAATGTCTTCAACCTATTCAGCATCAAAACTGGCTATATAATCTCCACCGGTGTCACATCTGGTGAAAACCTTACTGATACTGAACTAACTGGAGGTAGTGGAGTAGCATCAACCTCCACCCGCTGCAAAACATCCTTGGTCTTCGTCCTCTCCACCTGCTGAGAGACAGTAGACAATAAAGAAGTTTCATCAAATGTGACATACTTACTCAATACAATCTTCTTGTTTTCGGGGTCTCATAACTTATAACCTTTCATATTCTTTTTGTCACCAAAAACACAAACTTTACTCATGGATTTACCTTGTCATCTTTGGCATTAAAGTAGGTCGGACTTTCAAATACCCACATCAAATCATAATCCTGGACAGCTCTTCCAAACCAAATATCCAATGGAGTTTTTTCTCCTATCACATTCGATGATAGTCCATTTATGAGATGGTTAGCATATACAATCGCCTCAGCCCAAAACGATTTGTCTAATCGCGCATTAGATAACAAATACCGAACCTTCTCCAACAAGGAGCGGTTGATTTTCTTAACCAACCTATGTATTCCGTTTGTGAAGTGATGAGTACCAATACTAGTATTCTAGCCAAATTGTAGGAATTGGCTCTTATATTTTTTAATATTATCAATTTGGAGCTTCTTAATCTTCCTACCAGTCTATTTCTCCATCATATCCTTTCACTTCACCAGCATACCTAGGGCTTCAAATCTTTGTCTTATGGGATATATCCAACAATGCCTAGATAACTTATCAATAAAAAGAGACAAAGTACCGATGATCTTCAAGCAATACAGTCTAAGCAGGTCTCCAAATGCTAACGTGAACACAATCAAGAAAACCTTCCGAGTGGTGAGTAGAGGTGCCGAATTTCACCTTCGTCTTCTTATTCAGAACGCCGTGTCCACCCAATTTTATGTTGCAGGTTGATGCACCTTTCAATGATCTCTTCTTTCCTAGAGCTTGCAAAGACTTTTTCTGTATGTCCGAGCCTCATATGCCAAATCTGTGTACAAATATCACCTGAAGAAATAGAAGTCAACACTCGCCCTGTAACCATACTACCCATCAAATAGTATAGGTTATTGCGTCAAGCGCCCTTCAACACCACCATCGAGCCTCTAGTTATCTTAAAAACACCATCTCTAACAGATATTCCATGACCCAATGCTTCCAAGATACCAACAAAGATAAGATTTCTTTTCAATTAAGGTACATACCTCACTTCTTTCAGTTCTCGTACCATCCCATCAAACATCTTGACACGAACTGTACCTATCCCTTATACTTTAAACGGATGATCATTACCCATGACAGCGAAAAATTCATCTAGTTTCTCAAAGCTATAAAATCAATCCCTATTCGGGCACACATGATAGGTAGCTTGTGTATCTAATACCCACTCAGAATTACCTGAGTAACCAATAGTAGAAGTAGTAACTGAGAACAAAATACCAATGAGTCTGAGTCAGATCCACCTGCCTGTGAAGTATCAGCTGTATACTGATCACATGTGCGAGATTTGCTTCGGTCTCCGACTCCTTCTTATCTTTGATCCTTGGACAATCAACCTTTCAGTGCTTGCAAAAGGCACACTGGTTCTTATTCAGATCTCTAAAACCTAATCTGAACTTGGATCTCTCACGCTCGCCTTTGCCCATCCGATTGGAACCTCTGCTTTTTACCATCAACGCCTCTACTGATGTACCACTGGAAGAATACTGCTTATCTTTCCTCCCCACTTCATAATTTACAAGAGCAGCTGACACATCATTATAGTTAAGTGATTGTCTACCATTAATGAAGGTTAGGATGAAGGCTCATGCTCTTCATCAAGAAGAGAATTCAAAAGAATTACCGCCTTATTCTCTTCTTCTATATCCACATCCACATTACCCAAATCTGTAAAAAGTTTTATGTAGTCATTCATGTGCTTAGCAACAGAGAGTCCCTTCAATAAAGCCTCCTCTTTAGAACCAGTCGAGAGTCTATACTCTTTGTCAGATATTTCTTCTCCAGAATTTCTCATATTTTCTTTGCAGACGTCTCATATAGCACATGATACTTAATGTCTTGTGTCAAAGAAGACCTTATAAGACCACACACCATCCTATTCATCTTGTTCTAATTTTTTTCATAAGTCTCCTTTGGCTTTTCTTTCAATCGTAGAGTGTCTTCAAAATTTGATGATGTCAATGCATCCATCACCTCACACCTCCACATTCCAAAATGTTCGTGACATCAAACTTTACCACATCGATCTTCATCAGATGTGGGTTCAAGAATTTCACCATGGATTGACTTTCTCCGGTCATCTTCTTAATATATTCCTCAAAGCAACGCGGAAAAGTAAATAGAAATAGATTAAAAAACTAGATAAAGATAGAATCTTTATCTCAAAGTGAAACCCTAGAAAAGTTTTCAAAGCGATTTGCTCCACCAAATCTGATTCCTTTAACAATCCAAATATTGTTTTGAGATCGACATACGATCTCCACCGAACAGACCAATGCTCTTGGAATCGACACACGATCCCACGTCGAACCTGAGATGCTTTGATACCACTTGATGGAAATCCACGCAAAAGAGAAAATGGCCACCAGAGAACATCCAATCAATCACACAAACAATTTAAACAAAGAAAAGAAAGAGAACACAAGATTTAACCAACAGAGAATATGGACACCAGAGAACAACCAATCAATCACACAAACAATTTAAACAAAGAAAATATAGAGAACATAAGATTTAACGAGGTTCGACAATTTGCCTACGTCCTCAGGGTAAGGGGAGAGAGTTCTTATTATATCAATCATTACAAGTTACAGGTTTCGAGATTTCGGGATACAAATATTGGGGACATTAGCCCTCCTTATTTAGCCAAAAAAATCATGAAGAAAAAGAAATCAAAAACACCTAATTCGGATAAGAAACGAATTCAGAATCAGATTTGAAACAGGCCGTGCAGCAGTATTACTCGACTATAAGTCAACTAATAACTTCTATTAGTCGACTAATACATGTATTAGTCGACTAGCCTGTAATGAAACAGATTTGTCAACTCTATGTATTCAATCATTAGTCGACTAGATCATGCCCTAGTTGACTAGTCTTGGCTCCTCCTGTGTAATCCAACTTCGATACGACCGACACGCTCTTGTATTCAACACCATTGATTGCATTGATTTTTGGCTAACCTCCAACAAAGTTTAAAAAACTCTTTCAATATGATTTTACCTTCTCTCCTCACAAAAACAACAACAAATTGTTTAGTTTCGGGGTAAACATGGTCGAACATTTTATTCAATCATAATTTATAGTTGTTGAATTTTGCAAAATTAGAGTTAACTTGTTTTAGTTCATATTTTGTTATATATAACTGTACTTTGTAATCCTATAAAATAAGTATAAACTGGTGTTACATTTAATTTTAGAGTTTGGCAAAGACCTAACGTGATATATAGGAGGTCATGCAATTCAATAAGATTAGGCAGTGCTAAAAATGGTTTAACAGATGGTTTATTGTTAAACATAAATTTCATATACTTTTATTTATTCATATTTATTAATTTTGTATCTAAAATAATGTTATTAGACTATTTTTAGTTAATTTTGTAGACAATATTAAATGTAATATTTCAAAAAGAGAGCATAGTTTATTGCAATAAAGGAGCCAAGCTCGTGAACCCAGAATCATAGTCAAGCCACATGGAATCCCACTTAATGGAGTAAAGCCCAACAATGGATGGATAAATTTAGATCTCTCTAATCTAGATTTGGATGATATAAAATCATCTTCAATCAATCCACATCTTATCTGAAGCGAGTTTGTAATATTGTTTTGATCTTATCAACTAATTACAAATATAAGATATATACGATTCTAACAATCAAGTAGTTGTAACTAAAAGATTTACAGTTAAGATCTAACAAAAAAACTGTTGTAAGTTCAAGATATACATTTAAGATCCTAGCAATCAATTAATTGTAATTATATAAGTTGTAGTTGAGATCTTAACAATCAATTATAACAAACTCTAAATATAAATCTAAATATAAATAGAAGAAGAAGGCTTAAACTAATGATATCACTTGTTTCCTCCAAAAGGTCGAGGAACCTTGTTACTACAACCAAAAAAACTTAGAGATCATTTGTAAAAGAGTTAAGTATTAATAAAAAAAATTTATAATATTTTTCTTAATCATTCTATTTTGTTTTATTATTTACTTATAATCATGTGTAAATGATCTAATGTTCAGGGATGGATGAAACGAAGTTAAAAATATGTACAAGTAGCTAGTACCCATTTC
Organism: Agave tequilana; assembly: GCA_038442645.1. Lineage (NCBI taxonomy): Eukaryota > Viridiplantae > Streptophyta > Magnoliopsida > Asparagales > Asparagaceae > Agave > Agave tequilana. The sequence continues at coordinate 97,056 of JAVJIF010009164.1, read as the reverse complement.
ACATGTTATGCTCACTATTAGGGGTGTAAACGGGTCGGGTTCGGGTCGAATCCGTGCCATATCCGAACTCGAACCCAATAAGGAATTCGGGTTCGGACTCGGGTTTGGGTCGAAATCTCTTCTTTCTTATCGGGTTCGGGTTGGATTCGGATTTTAAATAGGTGTATTAAAATTTCAATGAGAGCGATTTTTTAAAGTGTATTTCAATTTTATTAGATGCAAAATAAAAATTTATATACTTTGCTTTTATAACAATATGATCAAGTTCTCATTTTTATAATTTTATTAATTTAAATATAGTGAAATGTATGATGATAAGTACCATTTTATAACATTTACTCTCTTTTCGGGTTTGTTATCGGGTTTCGGGTTTAAAATAGTAATATCCGAATGCGATCCGATAAGGATTTTGGGTCTACTTTTTAGATCCAAACCCGACCCATTTGTAAAGATTGGATAGGGTTATTGGGTTTTCGGGTACCATTTATAGTGTACTCACTATTGTCATAATTTTGTTAGATTATAAAACATTAAAATATTCCTTAAATCATTTAAGAACTTTGATAGATTAACATTGAGTAATGATCCGTAGTTTATACATAAAAAAAGGATTTAGAGTTTTTTAAATTGTTATTTAATTTAACTTAATCATCTTCTAAAAAGATCTTATCTTCCGATTTTCAGACACTTAGTCGTGGCATAAATTGTGACAGTTTGAGAGAGAGTGAACAAGTTATTTAATATTTTCATGTTTAATGGATTCTTTCCCAAGATTATTTTCTTATTAGTTTTCTTTCTTAAATTTTCAACCATCATTCTGAAAGTACACCTAGAGGGGGTGAATAGGTGGTGTATGGCTAATCTAATGACAAATAATGTGAAATTTAAAAACTAATTGCAACACACTTAGTGTAACCAAAGAGTGTAGCCGAATTCCCGGTGAAGGGCTCTGGACTGACTCCTCTTGATTCCTCTGAATAAGAGTTAAGGTGTTATATGAAGCTCTCTTGGTTTAACACAAGTATGGCATACAAATAAACCCAAGCATATATATGATATGAATAATATGATGCAATACACAATAAGAGAGAGTTAAAAGAAAGTGGATCAAACGCAAACAACAAGATATGTTTCAAGGTTCGAGCCACTGCTCTACGTCCCCGCCTTCATACAGAAGGATTTCTACTATATCGTCCACACAGGTCTTCCCACATAGGGAACCTCCACTGAGGATTTGGACAAATACAACTAGGAGTACACAACTCCTCTCTCTCAAACAAATACAACCTCTACACAAGAGGCAAGACATTAAGCCACACAAGATCAACCTCACAATTGAGGGATAGGCACAAAGCCACAAGTCCACAATCACCTCTTCACTAAGAGGGATAACAACACAACTTCCACAATCACCTCTCACTAGAGGGGTATCAATACAATCACCTCTCATTAGAGGGATATCACAAAGTATGAAAGGTTTACAACTCTTGGTGGTATCGACAACCATAAACCAATTTTGTCACAAAATAGATCCTAATAGATAGGATAGATAGATAGCTCAAGTGTGAGAAATAAAGAGTTTGGAAATCAAAAACACAAAGAAAAACTCGTGGGAAAAACTCTAGATTGAAATATAAATGAAGATCAAAATAACTCCCAAAAGACTTCTCCTTTTCTTGATTTTTATTAACCTTTTTAAAAAAATAAAGATAAATCTTTTAGCACAAAAACTCTTTTAAAAACTTGCTGAAAGATAAAAAATTTTACTCTTAAAATTTTTATTTGAAACCAGCTCAAATGTGGGGTATTTATAGCCCCAAATAAATTTTGCCCGTTGGCAGCCAGGAAAGGTCAGAAATGACCTTCCGGTGGACCACCCGGTCGACCGGCCAACGGTCATTTTTATGACCGTTGTGCCACCGATTGACCGCCCGATCGACCGGGCCTGAAAACAGAGAGCAACGGCTCTCTGTCCGGTCGACCGCCCGATCGACCGGAACTGGATACAGAGAGCAGAGCTCTCTGCCGGTCGACCGGGGCCATTTCCAGAGAGCAGAACTCTCTGAACGGTTGACCGCCCGGTCGACCGACCCACCAGTCCAAACAGCCATGCACGTCTGTGCACGTCGATCGACCGGACCGGTCGACCGCCTTCTGCCTCGGTCGACCGGTCCAGTTGACCGACTTCTGCCTCAGTCGACCGGTCCAGTCAACCGACTTCTGCCTCGGTCGACCGTCCGGTCAACCGACAGAAGGCAGTTCAGCTTGTTTTTAGGGATTAAAAACTTAGTTATTTATTATCAAATAAATCCCATAAAATCACATAAATTTCACAAAAATATGTTCTTGTTATATCTTCGAAATACAAATATGTGTGACAAAAATTCAACACATATTATAAGTAATTTAAGCTATTTTTGTGATATTGAAATTTGGATTAAATACAAAATCGATATTTGTCAAACTTAGATTTTTGAAATGGAAAACCGTTTTCTCCAAAACACATGTAAATACAAAAACATGATATTGAAACAACTTTGAAGCATATTGTATATGGATAGAATCCAATATACATATAAAGATTTATATTTATGTTTTTGACTAGAAATCCAATATCGATTACACCGAAAACCTAAAACCAACAAACTTAAAACATGTGTGTGTATTGTGGACTTGAGCATATCAACACTATCTAATCTTTAGATGATCTAAATATTCTAAACTAAACAAACCGAGATCTTCTTGCATAACTCCTTCTCCAAGTCGACTCGATCCAAACACGATTCAAAACGAGCTTGACTCCAACCGAGTATTAGATGCGATCTTGACGCTCAACCTACTAATATCTTGATCAAATATCTGAAACTAAATATCACAAGATTATTAGCAAACTATAACTACATGAGTTAATCATCATCAAAATTAGAGTGAAGGGCCTCTGGGCCAACACATTCAACTTCAGTTTTTAATTCGCCTGGATATTAATTAAGTCACAAAAGAATCTCTCTTCCTTGCAGATCGACCCGTATTTATCCATACTTAGACCATACACTTGTGTTACACCATACTCTTGTGATTTAATTTAATTTCTCATGAACAATTTTATCAATGAAAATTAAATTACTTTTATAAAACCATTTTTTTTCTTTTGGTAGCCTCATTTCTTCTGTTCCCTCTCAAAATCTGATAAAACTTCACTTTCAATGTAGGTGTTACATCAGTCGTGAGAATTTTGTCAGTGAAGTATGATTTATTGGTAAAAATATGAGGGTTGTGGGGAAACATGGATTCAAATCCTATCCTACGGTCTTTACTAGAGTAAAAAGGGTTGAGAATGTTAACTTACTAATAAGAATCTAGCATATAATTTATTATTAATAGGGTTGGTAACGAGTTGGATCGTATCAAATTTTCTATATCCGTGCCCTATCCATAAATATTCGGTGCTGGTTTTGATCCTTCTACATAGGTTCGGATCCAGTTCAGGTCAGATCGTTACCTGGTAATCGGACAAAATCATAGTAATGTGTCTCTTATGATGGTAGTGAGTCATGTCAATTATAGACTTTAGGTATCCATACCCTACCATGAATTCAGGACCGATTCTGGATCGGTTAGGGTTCGATTTGGGACTGTGTTAAGATTGGGTAATTAGGTATTTGATTAACAAGAATTAGAATCAACTCAGCGTGTCCAAAAAAATAAATAAAGTTGAAATACCTAAAAGCTATATATGGATGCTAAGATATTTGTATATAGGAACAATTAATATTATTTAAGAGTATACATGCACAGTTAAATGAGTAAAATACAAACTATTTGAGGTATATAGAAAAACTATCTTTGAATTATTCAAATTACTAATTAAAAAAAATACCCTTACATATCAAATATAAGATTGATATTAAAAAAAATACCAAACTGTAGTTAGCATTTTCAAAAGTTAGACCTTTATTTTTACCTAACTGTAATGTAGAAAACTCTCATCGAACTGGATTTCTTTGAAAGGGAAATGAATATAGGGCTAGAGCTAAGTATGTTTTCCATCAACAAAGAACATAATATTTGCTAACTACATATCGCTGCACTTTAAAATAAAGTAGGGTATATAAATCGTCAACTCTAAAGAAACCTAATTGTTTGCCTAATATGTTTTTAGAACCTTACAGAGTTCATTTTGCTACAACTAATTTAATTTATCAAGTCTTCATACCATTCTGAATGAGATCTAATTAATTTAGCAAGAACCAAGCATATAACCTGAAGTTTTGAGACGAGATGAAAAAATGCAATGTATAATTCAGTACTAACCCTCATGCGAACTTATAGAGAACCAAATAGAAGTGTATTCCTGTGAAGTAACGTAGTTGTTCTCTTTTGACCTGTTTCTCATCATCCTTCAATTTGAGGAGACGAAAAATACTAACACAGTGAGTGATTTTAACCTAACTGAAACCGACTTGTTCGAAGGATGATCAAAGATGAAAATTATCAGTACCTGCTGTTCATCGATCCTTCAACCTTCTCTTTTTTATTTTTTTTCTCAGAGTAGAGCTTCAAATGAAGTCATATTGACCGACAGATGGCCAGATCCAAGGGTTTATCATGAAAATAACAACACTGCTTTCTCCAGTAATTCACTTAATCTTATGCCAACAACATAATATATGTTATATATGCACGATGATAAGTTGATGCATATTACAACCAACTTTTTTCCATTTTGAATGAAAGTTACAAGAATATTCTAGAGAAAAGAACTTTTTTATTGTTGTCTTGGGGGTTAATCTGAGAAAGTAACTCATTAATTTAAATTTTAAAATCTAAAATCCAGAACTCAATCATGTAAAACTCTAGACCTAATAATTTTTGCATAGACCAATGACTCATACATAAAAAAAAAATGATTTGGGAAGTATATTTTACAACCAACTGTACACACACACTTGTATAAATCTTCAGTGATTTTTCTATATAGTCCTTCGTAGCAAGTCTCTATAACATGGTAAAAGTTGTTGGGTATTCTGCTTAACAAGAATCAATCTGACAACTAATCAAGATCACTGAGATATCAACAATCTAATTGGCCAGGTCGGCAAATATCAGGTGGGAGGTTTTCCGTTCAATAGAACGTTCCTTAATTCAAGAACCACCTTTCAATTTCCTTCCTTGGTTTAAACACCAATTAGACTGAATCCAAGTCAGTCTCGATATACTGTAAAGTATATCCCCTGTATAAAGGACTTAATCCACTTATACAGTAACACTTAGACTAAATCTAAGTCAATCTCGATATACTGTAAAGTATATCCCCTGTATAAAGGACTTAGTCCACTTATACAGTATTTGAAGTGAGGTACGCTTACAGCGAATCTCCTTAAGACAATTACGTCCCCCGCACCGGTGCTAACGGGATAATGGACGCTGGTCTCCCAAGATACAACACTTCTTCACGGTATTTGGATAGCACTACCAAATTACCGTACGGTCGAACCGTAGTCAACCAGTACCTACACAGGATTAGCAAAACAGCGGTATAACGACAAATTTCAAATGAATATTTGTCTTACTCTTTTGGAGGAACACCCACTGTTGAGGACGTAGGAAGGTTGAAGAATTTTGGCAGAATCTCTTTTAGGAAGTCGCTTCGGATTCCCACTTCACTTGGAAGTCGCGGATTCCCACTTCGTTGGAAGTCGCTCTGGAAGTCGTGGATTCCCACTTCGCTGGAGCCCAGTTCAGAACCGAAGTCAGAACTTTAGAGAGAGAGAGAGAGATCTCAGATTTTGGTGTGTCTGAGAATGAACCCCTGGAGCGCTATTTATAGCGCTCCGGAGGGGTATTCTCGTCCGCCAAATTCCAGCAGTTGCGACGGTTCGGACAGAACCGTCGCAACCGATCAACCGCCCAACCGCACTGTCGGTTTTCCGACAGCGGTTGGCGAACGGTCGGATCTGTTCGCGCGGACACCCGTTGGCGGGTGATTCGAATCTTTCCGCGGGCGGGCTGGACCAACTGACCTGATTCAAAAAGAACCAGGCCAGATAGAGGAAACCGGGTCCAACCCAAACCCAAGCCCAAGCCCGGACCCGGACCCAGGCCCAGGCCCAGGCCCGAGCCCGGCCCGGCACCGGCGCCGGCGCCGCCAGCGGCGTGCGTGCACGTACGTATGTACGTGTATAGTTCCCTCCTTTTCGCGCGCGAAAACTCCAAGTACCCAAAGGGCACACCCTTTGGTCTCATTTTTCTCTATTTATACCCCATATGCTTCCATCACACGGCCAATGTGGGACTAAATGCATGTAGCTAACTTTAGTCCCTTTTGGCTTTGAATTAGGCAATCTTTGGACTTGAATATCTCATTCATTCGAAGTCGGAATTGAACATGTGAATATACCACGTTCATCATAAATGGAAGGAGAACACACTCCAACCATCATCCGGTTGATTCGATCAACGGATCTTGCCATAATTCATCTCGAAGATTCACTTTTATATTCTTCAATTCCAACAATCCCCCACAATGAATGGAGATTCAAGGAAATGACACACAAAGAGACTGACTCTATTGTGTAAGGTACTTTAGAAAAGAAACTGCATAAGGATAGGTGAACTAGGTCTTGAACCTTCCATAGCGAAAGTTTTATCGGACTTACTGGCTAATCAGTGAACTAGGTCTTGAACTGTTAGCCGTTAGTGTAAGTCAAGTCAACAAGCTTCACACAGTGACTTTCCAAATCAACTTTGGTTCTCTGTTGTGTCCGTTTTGGCACTGGACATTCTTGGTTTCAGAGAGTATCTTTAGGGAATAACAGCCTCCATAGAGATTCCCAAAGAGCCGACCCAACTCTATACTCACATAGGTGATGGACCTATTAAGAGTAGTCTACTCTACTCCACTTGTTTAGTAACAAGATATAGGCATCATTAAAAGCATTTAAGCTTATCCTTAATCCACTTGTAGAAAAGCACTTATGTGCACCTTAGGAATGGATTGGAGTCAAGCTCCCAAGTGCTTACTTGCTGAGTCAATCATAACTAGTTTTTCCTCTTGAACTTAGTCCGTGGGATCTCTAGTCGCTAAGTGAGGTTTCCATTAAGCTGACTCGGTAAGGTTAGGCTTTTAAACCCATTCCCCTCGATGCGCAGTTTATACGCTCTCCACTTAAACCTTTAGTAAGCGGATCCGCTAAATTATCCTTTGACGATACAAAGTCAATAGAGATAATTCCATTTGAGAGCAACTGCTTCACGGTATTATGTCTACGACGAATATGTCTAGACTTACCGTTGTATATCACATTTTGTGCCCTAGATATAGCTGCTTGATTATCGCAGTGTATACATATAGCGGGCACTGGCTTTTGCCATAACGGTATATCTTCTAAGAATTGTCGAAGCCATTCTGCTTCTTCTCCAGCCTTATCTAAGGCTATGAATTCCGATTCCATAGTGGAACGGGCAATACATGTTTGTTTAGAAGATTTCCAAGATACCGCTGCTCCTGCTAGAGTAAATACGTATCCGCTAGTTGATTTTGATTCCTCAGAATCTGCAATCCAATTAGCATCACTGTATCCTTCCAGTACAGGAGGATACTTTCCATATCTCAAGGCATATTCCTTGGTATGTGATACGTAACCTAATACTCGTAGTAGAGCGGTCCAGTGTAGATCACTAGGATTGCTAGTGTATCTACTTAACTTGCTTACAGCGTAAGCAATATCGGGTCTAGTGCAATTCATTAAATACATTAGACTTCCGATAATCTGAGAATACTCCAACTGGCGTATTTCAGTTCCTGTATTCTTATGAAGGTGGATGTGTGGGAGAAAAGGATTTGTATTCTCTTTTATCCATGATCCTTGAATCTTTCTATCATCTTATCCATGTAGTGAGATTGAGATAGACTGATTCCATCTGGTGTTCTAATAATTTTAATTCCTAAAATTACATCAGCAACCCCCAGATCCTTCATATCAAAACTGTTGGATAACATTCTTTTAGTGGACTTAATAATTTCAATATTAGTCCCAAGTATCAACATGTCGTCTACATAAAGACCGACAATGATACATGCATCTCCAACTGTTTTCGTGTAAACACACTTATCGCATTCATTAATAGTGAATCCATCTTTGATCATGACACTATCAAATTTCTCATGCCATTGTTTTGGAGCCTGCTTTAAACCGTATAAGGATTTTACCAATTTACACACCTTGTGTTCTTGGCCCTTGACTTTAAATCCTTCAGGTTGCTCCATATATATCTCTTCACTTAATTCACCATTTAAGAATGCAGTCTTGACATCCATTTGATGGATATCTAAGTTGTGCAATACTGCAATTGCAATTAACATCCGAATGGACGTTATTCTTGTTACTGGTGAATAAGTATCGAAGTAGTCAAGTCCTTCTATTTGTCGATAACCCTTGGCTACTAATCTAGCCTTGACTTATCGATAGATCCATCGGGTTTTAATTTCGTTTGAAAATCCACTTACACCCAATTGGTTTACTTTCAGGAGGCAAGTTTACCAATTCCCAAGTATGATTACTTAGTATGGATTCTATTTCGCTATTTATAGCTTCTTTCCACATTTGTGCTTCTGGGTTTGACATAGCCTTTTTAAATGTTTGAGGCTCGCTCTCAATAGCGTATGCTATGAAATCTAGACCAAAAGATTTTGAGATTCTAGATCTCTGACTTCTTCTTGGTTCAATTTCCGCATTTACAATTGGTTCCTCGGGGCTTTCGTCCCTGAGCGCCATCTCGTGTGTTCTTTTCCCAGAAGTCTTATCTGCTTCCCGTTTGTACGGAAAGATGTCTTCAAAGAACACAGCATCTCGAGATTCAATAATCATGTTTACATGAATATCAGGTATTTCTGATTTATGAACCAGAAATCTGTAGGCACTACTATTCAAGGCATAGCCTATGAATATGCAGTCCATAGTTTTTGCTCCCAACTTAGTCTTTTTAGGTAATGGTGCCAGCACCTTTGCAAGACACCCCCACATTTTGAGGTAATGTTAGGAAGGTGTCCTTCCATGCCATAACTCGAATGGTATTAGACCAAGTTTCTTGTGGGGTACTCTATTTAGAATATGATTTGCAGTTAATAGAGCTTCCCCCCACAAGTTCTGCGGAGCTCCAGAACTTACGAGCATGGAATTAACCATCTCCTTCAAAGTTCTGTTCTTCCGTTCAGCAATTCCATTTTGCTGAGGAGTGTATGGTGCTGTAGTTTGATGTATTATACCAAAACTAGCACATAACTCACTAAAATCATTTGATTCATATTCTCCGCCTCTATCGGATTTTAGAATCTTGATTTTCTTGTTGAGTTGATTCTCAACTTCGGCTTTATATGTTGTAAACATATTTATTGCCTCATCCTTACTGTTCAAAAGATACACATAACAGTATCTTGTACAGTCATCGATAAAAGTAATGAAATACTTTTTACCGCCTCTAGATGGCATAAACTTCAAGTCACATAGATCGCTATGAATTAACCCTAAAGGTTCTGTATTTCGATCTATTGAGTGAAATGAATTTTTAGCTAACTTGGCCTCAACACAAACCTCACACTTGCGAATTTCTTCCAAGTTGAGTTTAGGAATATATCCCAGATTAGACAAGTTTTTCAAAGACTTGTAATTTACATGCCCTAATCTAGCATGCCACAAAATAGGAGACTCAAGCAAATAAACAGAAGATTTTCCTTTTATTAGCTTTGGGTACAAATACACGGACTTTTTATCAACCACTGCAACATTGGCTTTAAAAAGTCCATCAACAAGATAGCCCTTTCCCACATACATCCCTCCCTTAGTAAGTACAAATTTGTCGGATTCAAATACAATTCTAAATCCTTTCTTACTAAGTATTGATCCGGAGATCAGATTCTTGCGGATGTCTGGAACATGAAGGACATCGTTAAGAGTAAGCTCTTTGCCCGATGTCCACTTCAGGATGATCTTACCCTTTCCTTCAACCTTTGAGGAAGCTGAATTACCCATGAATAATTGCTCATCTTGCTCTAGCGTTTGATATTCTGAGAATAACAATTTCTCCGAGCAGATGTGCCTAGTAGCTCCCGTGTCTACCCACCAGTCTTTGTTATTGGTTGTCAGATTTACTTCTGACACCACAGCTGAAAGACTTGGTGATTCATGGTTGGTCATGTTGGCCTGTGGGTGGCTTTTCTTGTTCTTCTTTAGACGGCTGCGGCATTCATTTGCTTTGTGACCTTCTTTGTTGCAGATGTAACAGGTCCCTTTGAAGCGCATGGTTCTGCCGTCTTGAGCCTTGCCTTTGTACCCCTGGGAAGACTTCTTCCTCTTCAAGCTTTTGGAAGTAGACGCTTTCCCCTTTGAGTCCTCGATCACATTTGCTTTTGCTTCGTAGGAGTTCTTGCTGCTCCTTTTCTCGGACTTGCGGTTGTCCTCTTCTATACGAAGCCTCACAATGAGATCCTCCAACTTTAGCTCCTTTCGCTTATGCTTCAGGTAGTTCTTGAAGTCTCTCCACGCAGGGGGGAGCTTCTCCACGATGGTTGCAACCTGAAAAGTTTCAGGAAGAATCATACCTTCGGCCTCTATCTCGTGCAAGATAAGTTGGAACTCTTGCACCTGACTGATGATAGTCTTGCTATCCACCATTTTGTACTCCAGAAATCGTCCAACGACGAACTTCTTGGTACCAGCATCTTCAGTCTTGTATTTCTTGTCAAGACTGGCCCATAATTTCTTTGCCGTAGTGATTGGACTGTAGACGTTATAAAGAGAGTCATCCAGTCCATTAAGAACATAATTTCGGCAAAGGAAATCACCTTGTGTCCAAGCATCGACTGCAAGGACTGAGTCCCGATCAGTTCCGGGTTCTGGTGGATCCTCCTGCAGGAATTTGGCCAGATGTAGAGTGGTCAAGTAGAAGAGCATCTTCTGTTGCCACCTCTTGAACTCTGTGCCATCAAACTTTCCTGGCTTCTCCGGCTTCGGGTTAGGAAGTGGAGTAGGCATCAAACCTTGGAGCGGTATGTTTGTTGCCTTGCTGGAGGTATCTTGATTTGTCTCAGACATTTTTTCTGCAAGTTCAAGCAGAACAGAAGTGAGAAACGTTAATTGTCTTAAGATAAGATCTCTTTCTCTCTTTCTGAAGGATCTCTCTATTGTTGGAATTGAAGAATATAAAAGTGAATCTTCGAGATGAATTATGGCAAGATCCGTTGATCGAATCAACCGGATGATGGTTGGAGTGTGTTCTCCTTCCATTTGTGATGAACGTGGTATATTCACATGTTCAATTCCGACTTCGAATGAATGAGATATTCAAGTCCAAAGATTGTCTAATTCAAAGCCAAAAGGGACTAAAGTTAGCTACATGCATTTAGTCCCACATTGGCCGTGTGATGGAAGCATATTGGGTATAAATAGAGAAAAATGAGACCAAAGGGTGTGCCCTTTGGGTACTTGGAGTTTTCGCGCGCGAAAAGGAGGGAACTATACACGTACATACGTACGTGCACGCACGCACGCCGCCGCTGGCGGCGGCGGCGCCGGGCCCGGGCTCGGGTCCGGGTCCGGGTCCGGGCTTGGGTTTGGGTTTGGGTTGGACCCGATTTCCTCTATCTGGCCTGGTTCTTTTTGAATCAGGTCAGTTGGTCCAGCCCGCCCGCGGAAAGATTCGAATCACCCGCCAACGGGTGTCCGCGCGAACAGATCCGACCGTTCGCCAACCGCTGTCGGAAAACCGACAGTGCGATTGGGCGGTTGATCGGTTGCGACGGTTCTGTCCGAACCGTCGCAACTGCTGGAATTTGGCGGACGAGAATACCCCTCCGGAGCGCTATAAATAGCGCTCCAGGGGTTCATTCTCAGACACACCAAAATCTGAGATCTCTCTCTCTATAAAGTTCTGACTTCGGTTCTGAACTGGGCTCCAGCGAAGTGGGAATCCACGACTTCCAGAGCGACTTCCAACGAAGTGGTAATCCGCGACTTCCAAGTGAAGTGGGAATCCGAAGCGACTTCCTAAAGGAGATTCTGCCAAAATTCTTCAACCTTCCTACGTCCTCAACAGTGGGTGTTCCTCCAAAAGAGTAAGACAAATATTCATTTGAAATTTGTCGTTATACCGCTGTTTTGCTAATCCTGTGTAGGTACTGGTTGACTACGGTTCGACCGTACGGTAATTTGGTAGTGCTATCCAAATACCGTGAAGAAGTGTTGTATCTTGGGAGACCAGCGTCCATTATCCCGTTAGCACCGGTGCGGGGGACGTAATTGTCTTAAGGAGATTCGCTGTAAGCGTACCTCACTTCAAATACTGTATAAGTGGACTAAGTCCTTTATACAGGGGATATACTTTACAGTATATCGAGAATAACTTGGATTCAGTCTAATTGGTGCTTAAACCAAGGAAAGAAATTGAAAGGTGGTTCTTGAATTAAGGAACGTTCTATTGAACGGAAAACCTCCCACTTGATATTTGCCGACCTGACCAATTAGATTGTTGATATCTCAGTGATCATCATAGTGATACAAATTTTTAAATAATTAAAATTTTCTTGGCTCCTCGCTCCCGAGCTCATTTTGTTAGCTAGTCGGCACATTGATTATCTTATCAATACATGTGGGAGATTTTGTGTACATCCATCTTTCTCACTGAGCGTCTTCGAGAAGCACAGACACTTGCGAAATAGTACAATCAGTGAGGTCTTGAATAACAGAGAGTGTCAGATTGGTCGATGGTTGAAACTCAAATTATAGTTGCAACTGCATTTTGGCCATCAATCACCTCAATCACTCTTGTTGTACGTAGTTATTATAACAACTTTATTTTGTGTGTTAAAAGTTGCCATTTATCACATTATGGTAATAAAAGCATAGTTTCTAATTAAAAATTAAAAAATTACTTATAATAAAATTAATTGCACGTGTTTTAGAAAACTAACTATGAATAGCAAAATATTGCCTAATTCCAACTCCATGATTCATTATCTATATCCGTTTGACTCTTGTAGTACTAAAAAGATAGAGAAAAAGAAGAATCTAAGATCCTCCGATGATGTCACACATATATTATAAAAAAAATAACACAAAATTAAAACTAGAAATCATGTTTCCACAAACATTACATAATGGATTCAACTTCAAACACATAATAAATGTGAAAAAAGTTACACTCAGTTGAGTGTCGTCAGTATTGTAATTGATGTTACCAACAATTCAATAAAAAAACGTAATTTCAACATCAAAGCAACAAGTAGAAGCTTTAACCATCGAAAATTCAATAATAAATCAACTGGGATATTAACTAATTTACAAGCTATATTAATAATTCAAGAATAGAACATTAGATAAATATTAATTTCCTTTTGAGAGTATAAAATTTTATTAACTATAATTATTACGGCCGCGGAAGTCGCGGGCCCTTATTTGACAACTTATGCAGTGGGCTTTTCTCACCTGGGAAATCCCAGACCAGCGGCCCCACAAGGTGCTATGTGGTCTGCTGGGCCTCGGCCTGGGCCTCTTTGATCGCCCAATTGAATCGTCTGGGGAAGTATGGAGCCTGGACTGCCCAGCGCCTGGTTTTAACGTCTCCGGCGCCTGTTCATTCCGTTGTCCTTCCCGATATGGGACTAATCATGTAGAGGTCCACAGAAATTGACGCAAAATCAAGAGTTCATTCAATCAAAATGCGCATCAAATCTCTATCTCCGCTGTGCTATAATGTCACAAGTTGTGTAGACTAATTTTAAATTTAAGAAGAAAGAAAATTCTTGGCCTCTTGAATATATATATCCAAATGAAATTTACAACATACTGCTCTTCTCTAGATAGATAGGTACTTCGGCTGGTTGCACTTTTTAAGTCTCAAAACCCTACAACAAGCACGCTTTCAAATAACAATATGACTTTGCTTCAGGAACAATCTGTATTTTGTATCGTGGAAGTCCGATGTTATTGGTCACTTTCCGGCTTGTATGTACTCTATTTTTGTATATTTGACCGTTCAGCACATGCATGTGCAATTTTGTTCTCTTGAAGATGATTTTCTGCAACTTATAGCATGCTTGTTTGTATGTTTGCATTAAAAGTTTTTTAATGAAACACGCGGGTTTTTATAAGGGCTTACCGTTTTTTCTCACAAAACAAAGCTTGGTATCTGGTATGATTTTTGAATTTAGAAGTTATTTTTGAATTTAGAAGTTCATAATAGTTCTGTGAGAAAACCATTATGATTCACAATAGTTTTAAAAACTTTAACCAAACTAAATAAAGATTGTAAAGATTGGAACGGACTTTATGTGAGGTACTCCCCTTCTTATATCACACTCGAAGGACATATTTATGACTTCGAACCAGGCTTTTGTTAAAAAATATTGACAATTATATCAAAGTCCAACAAGAACAAGGAAAGTTTCGGACTTAGACAAAGCATAGACATACTGCTAATATCAACCCACACAATTAAGAGCACTTTCACTCGTGCCCAGACAAAAGACAGAGCAGGGTGTTTTTTGAGAAAAAATCAATTTGCTCGGGCACAAGCTTAGGCTCCTCGTGCCTGAGCTTGTGTCCAGGCAGCGTGAGGCCCGCAATTGTGAAGGATGTTTTTATAAGTTTTAAGTGGGTCTTGGGAAAAAAATTGCAATGAAAGTGCTCTAAGGGAGACCTCAATAGTAAAAACAATGAGAGTAAATTGCGCATAATATCAGAGTTAAGTTTGGCTACGATTTAATCTTAAAAAACAGATTCATTAAATTTAAGTGCATTATTAAAGTAAACATTCCCCCGAAAAATAAAAGAATGTCCAAGAACCCAAAAAGAAATATTCCTCCAGGAAACTAACTAAAACTGTAATTTGCTAGGCACTATTGCATGGCAAATAGCAAAGCTACTGAGAAAAGAAAAAACAAAAAAATTTAGTGAAATTGCATCCTCACATCCCTAACACAATACGTTCTCGATAAAGTTCGCTATCACTATAACAGAAATGACAAGAGAAATAAAACTCTCAAATTGTGAAGCACGAGCCGAGCCTTGCCCACTTATTCTTAATTATTGTAATCAATCTCAACAGAGGAAATTACATAATATAAGTTCACAATGTACATCCCTTTTTTTTAATGACATCGAGAAAATGCCAAAAAATTTTCCCCTTAGATAAAAACCCATGCCTCCAATGTACTTCATCATCATCTACACACATTTCCATTTATTTTTCTCTATCCTCTTTCAACAAAAGACCGTAATCTAGGCTTGAACTTAAAATACAAAACATTGCCCTGCTCTTTATCATGCATAGCCACAGAGCCCGTACTCACATCTGACCCCAGACGGGCACACATTGCCGCAGTTGCCGCAGTTGTTGACGTCGTAGGCCACCACCGTGCAGATCCCATTGCAGCACAGCTGCCCGAACCCGCACTTGGCCCCGCACCGCCCGCAGTTGTTGCGGTCGCTGAGCACGTTCCGGCAGTGGTTCTCGCAGCAGCTGAGCAGCTGCGTCCCGTTCCTTGCTGGCACGCTGGGGCAGATGTTCCCTTTCTCCTCGTCGCAGCGGTCCCCTTTCTTGATCTTCTCCCTCAAGAACCGGCTGCCGGATCTAGGGTTCAGGCTCTGGAAGTCGTCGGTGACGGCATCGCCGTACTCGTACTCGCTGTCGTCTTCGGTGCTGGCCAGGGCAATGCAGGAGATTCCAATGAGGAGGAGGATGGTGAGAGAGAGGATAGTTGAGGCCATGCTCTCTCTCTCTCTCTCTCTCTCTCTCTCTCTCTCAATTTCTCAGTTGCACTTGGGAGGGGGCTAGCTAGGGTATTTGAAAGAGGAGGGGGGTGGATTAAAAGCTCAAGGATTCAAGTTAACAAATTATGAGTGTGAGCTCTCACAACTTGGTCTAGGGCTCCAGGATCTCTAGTTGGGCATTTTTCTTTTTGCAATGAACGTGGTTCAATTAAGGGGGATCACAATCACATGTGTATTATTATTGGAGTGCTTGGCACTAGGCCGGCTTGTTGATTTCCATGCAAATACCCTTGGATCTTGATGGAACCTGCGTCCTAAACGCGGTGGTATTAATTGGATAGTACTCGGTCTTGATTCCGATGAAATTCTCATCATTTTAAGTTCTTGTGTCAAATAATAATATTATATAATTAGTTACACTGAGGGGGTAGTTGGATTCAAGGAATTGGGTGAAAGTGAGACAGTGAAAAGTGTTTTTTTTATTTCTACTGTTTAGTTAAATATGAGAAAAGAAAAAATGGAAAAAATTCTTTTCTCATTCTTTTTTTCTTTTTTATACAACCATTTCCTCACTTTCAAAGTGCATAGTTCATTTTGTGTTATGTAAATCTCATTTGTAATAAATTATAATACAAAATAGTTAATTTTTTGCTCATGTAAATCTCACTTGCATTCTAATTACAGTCTAATTTTTATTTTTCTTAATTAATTTTTATTTTAATATTATTTTGCGGTCAATTTTGTGGTCAACTTTTTCACTTCCACTTTCACTTCCACATTACCATCCAAACACCGGAAAAGACGTAACATTTTCTAAACCATACTTCCCAATAATATCCAAACACCATAAAACTTACTAGCCAATCCCTAAGTTTCAAAGGGAACTATTACCACTTCATCACTTCTTCACTTCCTCACTTCCACCCTTAGCCAAACAGGACAACAACAAAAGAGGGCTCTATTTTGTATGAAATAAGCTAAAATCAGGAAAAGAGAAGTCATGTTTGAAGGTCATATTGCACCGTGGATTTTAGTTGGTTTTTCCTCCCTGTGATGCAACAATTGCAACGATTAAGAATAGAGAAATTCAAATACATTACTTTCTATAAGTTAAAAAAGATGTTTAAACGCTCAAGCTAGTTTCGACTAGTATAATGTCACACAATTTAGCACTAGTTAGTGGCTAATGTTTTGAGAATAACATCCGAGACGTGTGACTGGTGCTTGTAAGAGGAAATGAAGTAATATGAACTTTTTTTCCATAAAAATTTTCCTTAAAGATGTTTCTCCGTCTCTCAAAACTAGTTAAGACAAAAAAGATATGCTTGTGAAATTATTTTATCATAACTCCAAATCTTAGGCACCTGCAACAAACTGATCAACATATGAATGCACGTGGGTCTGTTTGGTTGTTGTAACTGGCCGTAATTCGTAGTTGTAATTGATAAAATCTTTTACAATTGTAAATGAGTTACATGTATGTAAATTTTACGGTGTTTGGTTGGTAATATAAAATTGTAAAGTGGGAAAGTGTATTGTACTTTACGGTGTTTGGTTGTCGTAATGTATAAATCGTAAGTGAAAAAGTTGATCACAAAATTAACTATTTGGTGATTTTAAAAGTTTTATTACTGCAAATAAATATTAAAAAAGTTAAATATTAAATTTTTTTTAACATTAATATAAAAAAATAATACAAATATGTATGACCACAAAATTAACTGTAACTGGGCTGTAAGTGAGTGGTAACTGGGTTGCAAGTGAGTGTTAGTTGAGTTACGTAAGTCTTTTATGAATTACGGTCCAAACAAACGCCGTAGTTGTAACTGGGTAGTAAGTCATTTACGAATTACGGAATTTTACGCGAAACAAACGGCCCCTAGCTTTCGTTTGTGAGACCTGCAGGTTGAATGGTACATAATGGGCTACGAGTGGTGCCGGATTCAAATTATGTAATAATGATAAAAAAATAATTAAATTTAGCCATTTCTCCAAACAATTAAACAACCACATTCAGCCATCGCGAGATCTCTTCTTCTCCACAAACCTTCACAAAAGACAGTCTAAAGCCATGTAAATGTGCACACATGAATTGTTCAGTTCACCACTTCAGCTCATGCACAACAAGCACCCAAAGGCACGTCAAGAATTGCAACCACTTTGACTTCATTCCTCCATAATCTCAGTTGAGAAGAGATGCAGTCCGTATGCTTTAAACTATTCCGATATCAAAATGTACGTAGAATTATTTCTTTGAAACAAATAAATATATAGTTTGGATATATTTTGGAATATCGACTTGATTACAGATTGTTAGATTGCATTAACTATTAATTAGTTTCGAGCACATTTAGAGCTTAGAGCCCAAAGGTTTGTATCTAAGCATTTGCTTGAACGAGACGCCGCCCGTGCACGTGTGAGGAGATCTCCTTCTCCGGCGCGAATTGCGTACAAATGCGATGAGAGTTGGAAATGCACGTGCATGGACCATAAAAAAGAATGGAAAATTATCTCTGCACCCCGGAAATTTAATTGAAGGTTTTTATTTTAACTCCCTAAGCATTTCTTTTGGGAAAATTATCTTTAGGCCATTGGGCTGAAACTATCATGTGGAAAAGTCCCTATAGCTTGAGACGCAGTGAAATAGCTCATTCACCCAACTTGTTGTGCGTGCAGGTCCCTGTCCACGCCACATGGTACATTTTATTTTCACATTGCGCTTATTGCCCTTCTTAGCTGACTCTATCTGATGTGTTGTCTTTTTGTCTTTTTGTCTTTTTGTTCTTTTATTCTTTTCACGAAAGATGAGATTGATGATATCGACATGAAGGTTATATTTTTGTCCCCTCTTTCTTATTTCTATCTATCTTAAGTTGGACATTCTTATACATTGATAAATTTTTTTGCAGAGATAATTTTTTTGGAATGTTTATTATAATCTAGTTCACCAATTTATTTTGTTTAATATTTTGTCTATTTTGTCCGCCTTCTCAAAATATTTGTCCACCTTTTTAAATATTTTGTTCATCTTGTTAAATATTATGTCCACTTTTTTGTCCATTTTTTTTTAATATTTTGTCTACATACGCTAGAATTTATAAAATTAGACAAAAATTGACAAAGTTTTAAAAAAAAAAAAGATAGATAGAAATATAAAAAAGTAGATAGAAGTTGGTAAGGTCGATAGAAACACTATATTAAATGTAATTTTTAATTTTGTCTTTATTCTTTTGTCCTTTTCATGGAACATGAGATTGATGACAACGACTTGAAAGCTATATTTTTTTCCACTCTTTCATATTTCTTGTAAACCTCACGTTGGACATTTCTTTTTGTATTGATATTTTTTTTGTAGAGATTTTTTTTGGAATGTTTATTACAATCTAATTCTATTTTGTTTAATATTATGTCCACTTTGCTCACCTTCTCAAAACATTTGGCCATCTTCTTAAATATAATGTCTACCTTGTCATATATTTTGTCCACTTTCTCTAATTTTTTTTCTATTTATAATAATATTTTGTCTACTCACTCTACAAATTTATAAAATTAGACAGATGTAGACGAAGTGGACAAAAAGAAGGAAAGATAGATAGAAATATAAGAAAGTAGACAGAAGTTGAAGAAGATCGACAGAAAGAGAGAAAATTGAGGAAAAAATTGGCTTTGAGTCCCTGTGAAAAGATGTCCATGTAAGAAAATCCCTACAATATTAAAAATAGCTTTTCTAAAGTAGATAGACAAAATATTCTAGAAAGTGGACGGAATATTTGACAAGGTAGAGCATAATTTTTGACAAGGTAAACAAAATATTTAAGAAGGTGGACAAATTTTTGAGAAGGTGGACAAAAGTTTTGAGAAGGTGGACAAAATATTAAAGGTGTACAAAATTTTTAAGTTAAAGATAAATAAATAAATATTTATATGCTATGAATAATTTTCGTTTGCATTGACAAATTTGTTACAGAGAATTTTATTTGGAATATTTATTATAATCTATTTCAACAATTTATTTTGTTTAATATTATGTCCACTTTGTCCACCTTCTCAAAATATTTGTCCATCTTGTCAAATATTCTGTCCACCCAGTCAAATATTTTGTTCACTTTCTCTAATTTTTTGTCCACTTATTCTAATGTTTTGCCTACTTATTCTAAAAATTTATAAAATTAGACAAAGCTTGTTGGCCCAAAGGCCCATCACTCTAATTGATTATGATTAACTCATATAGTTATAGTACTAATGATCTTGTGTTTATATAGCTTCAGATTTTTTATCAAGATCTTAGTAGGTGCTTAACTTCAACAAAGGAGTTTTAGAGCTAACACATGTAGATTCAAAAGCTCGCGCGTCAAAATCGCATTTAGCACTCAGATGAAGTCAAGCTCTTTAAATCGTATTTAGATCGAGTTGGCTTAGAGAAGGAGTTCTACAAGAAGATTTCGGCTTGTATTTAGTTTAGTTTGTGTTTAGATCTTGTGTAAGATAGACTAGTATTGATATGCTCAAGTTCACGCACACAAGTTCAATACGTTTGGTTTTCGGTTTAACCGGTTTTGGATTTCAAATATACATATATATGGTTTTTATGAATAGATAGAATTAAAACAAGTTTACATGGTTTAATATATATTGGATTTCATCTATATACATCTATGCTTCATATAATTAGAAAAAACTTATTTTGATGATTCTATTTCATGTGTTTAGAGTTTTGGGAAAACGGATTTTCATTTCAAAATTCAAGTTTTGGAAAATACGATTTTCGGTTTAAAACTTAATTTTTATATCACAAAAATAGTTCAAATAGTTGTAATATGTGTTGATTTTTTGTCACACATATTTGTTCTTCAAATATTTATAAGAACTTATTTTTGTAAAATTTATGAGAATTTATGAGATTTTATTGGAGTTAAAAAGACTAAGTTTCTTAACTTATAATCCCAGCCAGAGCCTAATGTGCACGAGGACGTGCACAAGGCCAGCCTATAAGGCCAGTCGATTAGGCGGTCGACCGACTGTAACTACCGAACTCTCGGGTAGTGCCGGTCGACCGGGCGGTCGACCGACAGGCTAGTCTTCGTCGACCGGGCGGTCGACCGGAGTCATAACAGTCAGAAATATGACCGTTGGATGGTCGACTGGCCGGTCGACCGTAAGGTCAAAAATGATCTTTTCTAGCTGCCAATAGCTATATTTTTTAGAGGCTATAAATAGGGCTTCTCTTGAGCTGTTTTGAACAAGATTTTTTGAGAGCTATTTTCCCATCTTTTCAAGTGTTTATCAACAAGTTTTAAAAGAGTTTTTGTGCCAAAAAGTTTTATTTTTTTATTTGTTTTATAGTGTTAGAAAAATCAAAGAAAAGAGAGTCTTTGGGAAATTAGTTTTGATCTTTATTTTAAATCTTTTTGGTATTTTCCTAAGTGTTTTTCTTTGTTGTTTTCATTTCTAAACACTTTATTTTCTTACACTTAAGCATTCATATCTAATCCAATCTATAGGATTTTATTTTTGTAAGAAAAATTGTTTGTGATCTATTGTGAAGTGTTATTTGTGGTATATTGTGATCACCAAGTTTGTAATCTCTTCTTTGCTCTAAGTTTGTGTCTATCCCTCTTGTGTAGAGGTGATTGTGTTTGAGTTTTGACTTTGTGCCTTATCCCTCTTGTGTAAAGGTGATTGTGCTTTGGCTTTGTATTTATCTCTCTTATGTAAAGGTGATTGTATATGAGAGAGGAGCTGAGTACTCAAAGTGTAGAGTTGTAATTCTTCGGTGGAGGTCCCTTTATGGAAGGTCATGTGTGGACATATAGTGAAAATCCTTCTGTGTGAAGGCGGAGACGTAGAGCAGTGGCTCAAATCTCGAAACATATCTTGTTGTTTGATCCTCTATCTCTTAACTCTATCTCTCTTATATCTTGCATTGTTTTATATTATTCATATCTCATACACGTTTGGTATTACTTGTGTGCTCATGTTTGTGTTGAACCAAGAGAGCTTCATATAGCACCTCAACTGTTATTTTAAATGAATCTCGAGGAGATAGTCGAGAGCCCTTCACCGGGAATTCGGCTACACTCTTTGGTTACACACAATGTGTTACAATTGAGTTTTAATTCCGCATTATTTATCATTAGATTAGCTAGTACACCTATTTACCCCCTAAGATGTATTTCAAAACTGACAAGGTGGACAAAAAAAAATAAAAAATAGACAGAAATATAAAAAAGTAAACAGAAGTTGAAGCAGATCGACAGAAAGAGACAAAACTGAAGGGATAATTGTCTTTGAGTCCTTGTGAAAAGATGTCCAAGTCAGAAAATCTCCAGAGTATTAAAAATAGTTTTTCTAGATTAAGTTGACAAAATATTAGAATAAGTTGACAAAATATTAGAGAAAGTGAACTGGATATTTTAGCAATTTGGAAGAGAAATTTTGATAAGGTGGATAAAATATTTAAGAAGGTTGACAAATTTTTTGAGAAGGTGGACAAAAAATTAGAAATGTACAAAACTTATAAGTTAACGATAAATAAATATTTATATATTATGAATAACTTTCTAATTATGACGCCACACACCGTCTTATTCATCTTTTTTCCAAACCTTTACATCTCTTCCGCTGGTCTCTTTTGAAGCTCAAAAGTATTCTCTAAATTCTGTACGTTTAGTGCATCTATTGCCTCGTATCTCCATAATTCAAAATTGTTTGTACCATCAAACTTCACTACATCAATCTTCATTTGGTGAACATTCTTAATATTCTTTATAACAAAATATTTGGCAAGGTGAAACAGAATATTTGACAAGGTGGACAAAAGTTTTGAGAAGTTGGACAAAATATTAGAAGTGTATAGAATTTATAAGTTAAAAATAATTAAATAAATATTTATATGTTATGAATAATTTTCTAATTATGAATAAATTGCTAATGACAAATCCCTGGGGGAAAAAATCAATACATATTTAATATCCATTGAAGGTGGAGAGAAATATAACATCAATGTAAAAAAAAAAATTATCTCTGAAAAATTATCAATACAAAAAAAATTATCAACCTTGAGGTAAACATAAATTAGAATGCAAGAAAAATTATCTCCCAAATAAATCATCTCTGCAAAAAAATTTATCAATGCAAAAAAAATATCCAACATGAGGTGGACAGAAATATGAAAGAGTGAACAGAAATATAGCCTCCATGTGATTGTCATTAATCTCATCTTTCATGAAAAGGAAAAAAGAACAAAAAGACAAAAAAAAAAAAAAAAAAAAAAACAACACATCAGGTAGAGCCAACTAAGTAAGGACAATAAAGACAATTTAAAAATAAAATGTACCATGCCGTAACGATAGGGACCTGCACACACAACAAACTGAGTGAAATCGCTTCTTTACTGTGTCTCAAATTATAGGGACTTTTTCACATGATAGTTTTAGACTAGGGGCCTAGAGACAATTTTTCTTTTCTTTTTTCTTTTTTCGCTTTTCATTACATTTCTTTTTGTCCGTTCCTTTCTCCGTTCCTTTCTCTGAGAGCCCGTCTGTTTACAGGAAAGGAAATGGGGTTTCATTAACTTTTTTTTAATCTGTTTTCTTGATTATTTTAAAAAAAATAAACCGAAATCGACAGGACAAATCGCTTCTCGGATTTTAAAAAAAGGAATAAATTGATTCCGATTAAACCGGCGGCCCATGAGTGAGTGAAGCTCTTATGAGCCCAAAACCTAACCAAAACACCACTAACGGGGGACTTATATGAGCTACACATAATCCGTTAATTAGTGGAGCGAGAGCCATGAGTGAGCTACTTTAATACCAAGCTGAAACCGACTGCTAGTCAAAGGCTCATCCATTTTACGGCCTTGCGTGCAGTTGAGCGTTTGATATATTTGATATGGTTACCAAGCATTTATAAATGTTTTCCTTCAAGAGCAAGAAATGACCATAATACAAAACTTCATTGGGACATCTCTCTTGAACGTCAGTAACTCATACAATAAATGCTGTCTGATGGGTAAAGCTTGTACAATCATATAGGGCTAAATATAGTTAAAAGATTAAATTCTTTCGAAACATCATGAACTAGATTTGCTCAAAAATGCTCACAATTTTGTCCCTCCAAATTACCACAAATTTTCAGGTCCCAAAAAGCTTTAACAGTGATAATTTTTGCTTGAACTTCCTGTTATACCCCAAGACTAAATTTTCCAAAAATATCACGAACTATCAAGGTTTTGCTTTAAAATATTCTCAACCCTTTTTGGCTCTCGAAAATACCACAAACTTTCATTTTTTTTTAAAGAAAAACTCAAACTGGTTAATTTTTGCATGAATTTCTCCACATACCCTTGTTAATAAACTAATCTCCCTAATTTTCATTGATCATTTTCTCAAATAAAAAAACCTGTGACCTTTCTCTTCTCCCAAATCGACTCCGATAATCTTTCTCGACGACGGCGAGCGATATATGTTGGAAAGAGAGAATATTGCTGAGGAAGTTGACATGAATTGCCGAGGGGTCGTCGAGGTGATCGCCAAGGAAGTCGACGATGAAAAGGCGAAGGAAACAGCAGCAGAAAATAGCAACCGCAGCAGGAAACAGGTTGGCCGGTCGACTGGCCCGGTCGATCGCCCGCAGTATCAGAGCTTCGGTCGACCGGCCCGGTCGACCGGCGTGCACAACATGCACAGGGTCAGAGAGCGGTCGACCGCCCGGTCGACCGAATCGACTGACTGTAAGTACCCAACTCTCTGTTGGGCACCCGGTCGACCGACCGGTCGACCGGTGGAAGAGGTCGGTCGACCGCCCGGTCGACCGACAAGCGGGGCGGGCTGCGATTTGCAGGTTTGGAAACCTGTTGTATTTAAGGGCTGTTGTTGATTTGTAGGGTTAAGAATCTGAAGGCTGGGAATTTGCTGGAGCTCTCTTACACTCAAAGAGGCTGTTAGCAATTGTAATCATCTTCCAAGTAAACTAATCTCTCTTTCGATTGCCCCGAGGACGTAGGCATTAAGGTCGAACCTCGTTAAATTGTTTGTTTGCGCTTGTGTTTTCTCCTGGTGGTTATTTTGTGCTATTTGGGATTGTTCTTTGTGCGTGGGAGATTCAGGGGATTCTCATCAGGTTGTTGTTGTAGGCGCAACAAGTGGTATCAGAGCTTCCAGGTTTCGCTTGGGATTTCTGAAGATTCGAAGGGCTCGAGATCTGATTCGGTAGAGATCGTGTGTCGATCTCAAATCAGAGGTATTGGTGTTCGTGGGATCGTGTGTCGATCTCAGGAGGACGCAAGAAGGGCTCGTGGAATCTGTGGTGAAGTAGATCCGGAGAGAAACTCGATCTAAGGTTTCAAGGGAAAGGTAAAAATCCAATTTTTATCTGAGTAGTGATCTATTTCCAGTTGGTTGTTCTTCCGCATAGATAGAGGATCAAGAAATCTCAATGGCAGAAGAAATTGCTTCGGTTAAGACCATGAATACTCACCCGAGGATTGATGTTGTCAAGTTCAACGGTACAAATAACTTCGGAATGTGGAGATGTGAGGTTATGGATGCACTGATTGCATCGAACCTTGAGGACACTCTCCTATTGGAGAAGAAAAGAGCACGACCACTGATGGAGAATGGGCAAAGATGAACAGGTCGGCGTGTGGGTTGATACGTTTATGTTTGTCGCAAGACATAAAATACCTTGCACAACATGAGACGTCGATGAAGCATCTGTGGGAAACCCTTGAGAAGAAATACCTGACGAAGAGTGTTGAGTCTAGGTTGCAGCTTAAGAGTAAGCTGTACAGTTTTCAGATGAAGAAGAGGAGCACAGTGAATGAGCACATCAACCGATACACGAAGCTTCTTACAGATTTGATAAACGTGGATGTCAAGGTAGATGAGGAAGATAAGGCGATCATCTTCCTGAATTCACTCCCGGCGGAGGAGTATAAGACATTCACACTGACCTTTATCAATGGTAGGCAGACCTTGGACTAAAATGAGGTGTCATCTGCACTGACAAGCTATGAAACGAGGAAGAAGGAGAGACATCCTTCTAAATCCAGCTCATCGACGGAGGCACTGGAAGTAAGAGGCAGGAGTTCATCGAGGAAGGGCAAGGAGGTTAGAGGAAGATCTAAGTTCAGGCCGGATTTCAAGGATCTCAAAAGGAATCAGTGTGCTTTCTGCAGAGAGATTGGGCACTGGAAGGTGGACTGTCCGAAGTTCAAAGGAAAGAAGAAAGAATCAAAATCCGAGGCAAATCTCGCAAAGGTGGTTAACACTGCAAGCAGTAAATCACAGGCAGATGGATCGGACTCAGATTCGTCAGTGTTTTCTTTTTCAGTTAGTACGCCCATCATAGGCTACTCGGGTGAAAACGAGTGGATCTTGGATTCAGGTGTAACATATCATGTATGCCCTAATCGGGACTGGTTTACCAGTTTTGAGAAGCAGGAGGGGTGTTCGGTTGTCATGGGCGACGATCATCCGTGCATCATGGAGGGTGTTGGCACTATTCCAATCAGAATGTTTGATGCGATGGTGAGGGAGCTGAAAGAAGTGATGTATGTACCTCAGTTGAAGAGGAACTTAATTTCCGTAGGAGCTTTGGAGTCATTGGGCCTTGGGGTGTCTATTAAGGAAGGAGTCCTTAGAATGATAAAAGGTTCGATGGTGGTGTTGAAGGCCGATCGCCGGAACAACCTATACTACTTGAAGAGTAGTACGGTGACAGGGCAAGTAGCGGCTTCTACCAGTCCGAAGGAAGATTCAACCCGGCTGTGGCACATGAGGCTGGGACATGCAGGAGAGAAGTCAATGCAAGCTCTTGCGAGGCAAGGGTTGCTGAAGGGTGCCGAGACCTGCAAGATGGATTTCTGTGAGCATTGCATCATCGGTAAGAAGACAAAAGTGAAGTTCGGCATAGCTTCACACTGCACAGAGGGTATTCTTGACTATGTTCACACGGATGTATGGGGACCTAGCAAGACTGCATCGATTGGAGGTAACCACTATTTTGTGTCGTTCATTGACGATTTTTCTAGGCGCTGTTGGGTGTACACTATGCGACACAAAGATGAAGTCCTAAAACTATTCGTGAAGTGGAAGGCGAATCTGGAGAGAAGCACGGGAATGAAGGTCAAGGTCCTCCGTTCTGACAATGGAGGAGAGTACAAATCGGATCCTTTCCTACAGCTATGCCTTGATGAGGGCATAGAGAGACACTTCACGGTACGAGAGACTCCGTAACAAAATGGGGTGGCTGAGAGGATGAACCGGACTTTACTAGAGAAGGTCCGGTGTATGTTATCCAATGCAGGGCTGTCAAAGAAGTTTTGGGCTGAAGCTTTGGGGTATGCATGCCACCTCGTGAATAGGTTGCCGTCGATTGCAATAGGGGGGAAGACTCCTCTTAAAGCTTGATCAGGAAAAGCTGCTGGTGACTATGATTTGCTACGGGTCTTTGGATGTCCAACCTACTACCATGTCAGAGAAGACAAGTTGGACCCAAGGGCAAAGAAGGGGGTGTTCGTTGGCTTCAAGCGAGGAACCAAGGGATTCAAGATTTGGGACCCAACGGACAACAAGTTCATACTCAGTAGGGATGTCACGTTCGATGAGGCTTCTTTGTGAAGCCTACGGTCTCTCAGCAGGTGGAGACCAGCAAGACCAAGGAGCTATTACAGCAGGTGGAGATTGATGCAGATCCACCATCTCTAGAGGAATCAGCATCAGTTCGGATCATTCCTGAGGTGACACAGGGCAGTGATCGAGCAGTTGAAGAAGGTGCTGAAGATGTTGAACAGGGTCAAGAGCAGGTCATGGGTACTGTTCCGGATCCTACTGTAGTTGAAAGACCAAGGAGGAACACTAGGAGACCAGGTTGGCTCACTACTGATATGGTCGTCGCATATGCACTTTCGGTTGTCGAGGAGGCTATTCCATTTACCTTCAGAGAAGCTGAGATCAGTTCGGAAGCGAGGATGTGGAAAGAGGCCATGAATGAAGAGATGCAATCTCTCTTCAAGAACGACACATGGGAACTCACCAAGTTGCCCAAAGGAAAGAAGGCCATAGGGTGTAAGTGGGTGTATGCTAAGAAGTAAGGATCTCTCCAAGAAGATGCAGTGCGCTACAAGGCTCGCTTGGTGGCTAAAGGCTACGCTCAGAGGGAAGGAATTGACTATAATGAGGTATTCTCTCCTGTAGTTAAACACTCGTCAATTCGTATTCTATTGGCCTTGGTTGCACAGAATGAGTTGGACCTTGACCAACTCGATGTGAAGACCGCCTTTCTTCACGGCGATCTTGAGGAGGAGATCTACATGACACAGCCCATAGGTTTCAAGACTGCAGGGAAGGAAGAGTTAGTATGCAAGCTGAAGAAGTCGCCGTACGGATTGAAGCAGTCTCCTAGACAGTGGTACAAGCGATTTGATAGCTTCATCAGAAAGAAGAAGTACACACGTAGTCATTATGACCCATGTGTGTACTATAACAAGCTACCATCAGGTGAATATATCTATCTACTTCTTTATGTAGATGATATATTGATTGCTTCGAGGTCGAGATCTGCTATTGATGCTCTGAAGAAGAATCTATCATCAGAGTTTGAGATGAAGGACCTGGGCGAAGTTAGGAAAGTGTTGGGCATGGAGATCACTAGAGACCGGAGAGTTGGCCGGGTGAGTTTGACTCAGAAGGGCTATTTGGAGAAGGTACTGCAGAGGTTCAATATCAGTAAGGATACAAAGTCTGTAAGTACACCTATGGCTCCTCACTTCAAATTGTCTACAAAGATGTCTCCGAGGAGTGTTCAAGAGCGTGAGTATATGTCTCACGTTTCATATGCCAATGCGGTGGGTAGCTTAATGTACGCTATGGTGTGTACAAGACCAGATCTATCACAGGCCGTCTCCATGGTGAGTCGATATATGCATGATCCGGGACAGGGTCATTGGGAAGCTGTGAAATGGATCTTGAGATACATCAAGGAAATAATTGATGTAGGCCTAGTGTTTGAGGCATAGGGTATGTTGATTCAGACTATGCACGTGACCTTGACAAGCGCCGGTCGACAACGGGATATGTCTTCACATTCTCACAGGCACCGGTGAGTTGGCGCTCCACACTGCAGTCTACCGTCGCTTTGTCGACCACAGAGGCTGAGTATATGGCTATGATAGAGGCCATGAAGGAGGCGATCTGGCTTCAGGGGTTGTTTGATGACTTAGGCGTGGAACAGGATCTGCTGAATATTAACTGTGACAGCATGAGCGCCATCTACTTGGCTAGAAACCAGGTCTATCATGCAAGGACGAAACATATTGACGTCAGGTACCATTTTGTTCGGGAGATTCTGGAGGAAGGTGACATCGAACTGTTGAAGATTCACACTTCGGAGAATCCAGCCGACATGCTTACGAAGGTGGTGTCGGGAGTGAAGTTTGCACATTGCAAAGCTTTGCTTCATGTCCTTTAGGTAGCTTGAGCTTGCTGAAGCTCATTTGGATGAACTACGGACGGCTTGATCCCTTGGGCAGGGGTACGTAGGCAACCACATTGGTGCAGCCGCTCTCGAGTCGATGTTCGACTCAGATTTGGAGAATCTTTACCGAGGTGGAGAATTGTTGGAAAGAGAGAATATTGCTGAGGAAGTTGACATGGATTGCCGAGGGGTCGTCGAGGTGATTGCCAAGGAAGTCGACGACGAAAAGGCGAAGGAAACAGCAGCAGAAAATAACAACCGCAGCAGGAAACAGGTTGGCCGGTCGACCGGCCCGGTCGACCGCCCGAGTATCAGAGCTTCGGTCGACCGGCCCGGTCGACCGGCGTGCACAACATGCACAGGGTCAAAGAGCGGTCAACCGCCCGGTCGACCGAATCGACTGACTGTAAGTACCCAACTCTCTGTTAGGCACCCGGTCGACCGACCGGTCGACCGGTGGAAGAGGTCGGTCGACCGCCCGGTCGACCGACAAGCGGGGCGGGCTGTGATTTGCAGGTTTGAAAACCTGTTGTATTTAAGGGCTGTTGTTGGTTTCTAGGGTTAAGAATCTAAAGGCTGGGAATTTACTGGAGCTCTCTTGCACTCAAAGAGGCTGCTAGCAATTGTAATCATCTTCCAAGTAAATTAATCTCTCTTTCGATTGCCCCGAGGATATAGGCATTGAGGCCGAACCTCGTTAAATTGTTATTTGCGCTTGTGTTTTCTCCTGGTGGTTATTTTGTGCTATTTGAGATTGTTCTTTGTGCGTGGGAGATTCAGGTGATTCTCATCAGGTTGTTGTCGTAGGCGCAACAATATAATGGCTGAAGTTTAGTGAGGATGACTAATGAAGGGGACCTCGAAGATCTTAAACCCTGCCACTCAATTTCGAACTCAATTCTTCCCATTGTATAGGTCAAACTAAAATTTGAAAGTTATCATACAATTTGATACATCCGATATAACAAATAGTGGAGGGAACCTTCAAAGTATAGGTCATAATAACCTAAATCTTTCAAAATCCACCTGTAGATCGTTTCGCCATAAGACTTCATCAATCCAAAATACACATGACATTGAGCTCAAATTTTAGAAGTTATTATACTACTTGATGTATACTTTGGAGGTTAATGTTAGTCTTGGTCCAATTCAACGTCAAGATCAACCGGTCCAATCGGTCAGGTTATTGAAAATCAGATGGGAGGTTTTCCGTTCAATTAAACATTTCTTAATTACATAATCATCTTTCAAATTCCTTTCTTAGACACCAATCAGACTGATATTCAGTCAGTCTTGTATTAGTAATAAATCACCAAGATAAATAATTTAATGATAATTTATCTAGTAATAATATTTTTTAAAATAAATATTTCAGAATGAATACTTTATTCAGCATAATTTTAGCAATAAGAACATTAGTTCAAATAGACAGATAAGAGATAGGAATCCAATAATTCCTGCAACCACTGAGCGTTAGTATGAATGGACAGAGTATCAGAATAAAATCAGATTTTAGAGTGAGATATGCATAAAACAAATCTCTTTAAGACAATTATGCCTTCTGCCATGGTACACACTGAATAATGGACAATGCTTTCCAAGATACAACACTCTTTCACGTGTTCTGTGCAACACTTTACAAAATGACATACAGTCGAAACAAAGTTGACACATACCTTTCACTTGCTCAAAGAATGAAAGTTGAAAAAAGGCACAGACTAAAAATCAGAATTCAAACAGAATTCTAAAAGTAGTTCAATAAATTTTTCTTAAATTCATTTATTCTTGTGGTTGTTCTTATTCTGAGTTTTTGGTGATTTCTTTTGGAGCGGAATTCTTCCCTTTATATAGGAATTCAGAGTAAACTTTTTAGAGTAGACACATTCATTCGATCAAAATGGGCGCATTTCCGAGCAGACATATTTGTTTAGTTGGAACGACCACAATCATTCCGAACAGACATGTCTATTCGGCCGAACCGAATCGTCCCCGAACAGATAAATCCATTCGGTTGGAACGGACACAACCGTTCTGAGTAGACATGTCCGTTCGCCGAACAGACACATCCATTCGCATACCACTTCCGATGTTAGACTAAAGAGTTCTCTCTCTTTTTTGTCCCATTTAGTTCTTGTTTTAGGTCAAGTTCTGGCTTGAATATCTCATTCATTCGGAAACAAAATTGAACATGTGAATATAGCACGTTCATCGCCAATGAAATTAGAATACATTCCAACCATCTTATGTGCATTCCGAGCAGTAGATCTCGCCTAAAATTCAGCTCAAAATTTCCCAAAAACTCACTTGATAATTTTAAGTTTCCAACAGTTATTATACTATTTGAGTATTGGGTTGATTGCTTGCTCATTTGTGCATTTTGTGTTTAAAAGAAAAGTTCTTAGGACAATCGATCAAAATTCTTACAATTTTAGGTTATTAATGTAATTCTATTAGAAGATTGTTGTGCGGTACGGATTATATAACTGATCTGTTTATAAATATGATACAAAGGCCTTGCTTATCTGTCCAAAAGTTTAAGGCAGTTTTGGATAAAATATTTGAAGTTAAAGGTAGTTTTTATACAAAGTTTAAAAATTGAGGGTATTTTCAAACATTATTAGTTCATGGTAGTTTTTGTTAAAATTTAAAATTCTAGGGTATTTTTTGTTAAAAGTTTAAAATTTAAGGCAATGGTGACATAGTTTAAAAGAGGGGCCTTTCGGTCGCTATTCACATCACGTGCCATAATTTTAGATGGAACATTTAACGGAAAGTTATTTTTGTGCAAAATCGTGAGAAAATTTGTGAGATTTTTAAGGGGAAAAGAATTTGAGAGAGTATTTTCTGACAAAATCTTAATAATTCGTGATATTTCAAAACAATATGTTATTTTCGGTCGTCTATTTTGTGCTTACTTGATGAATTGACAAAAAGAATGTATAATTTTTTATTTTTAATTTTTGAAATAATGTAGATAAACTTTAACGGAATGTACCTTGCATTCGGATGACTTTTAGTTACTTGAAATAAGATAGATCAATGTTTCTTGCATTCGGATATTGTAAGGTTATACTTGAGTGTGAAAGATTCCACCTCGACACACGCGTTACAAGCTTAATCTCTTAATGATTTATTTGATTAATTGGACATTTTGATCTCAACTACTATATTATTGTGTTGGTTAGACTCTAATATTTCAAAGCACGGGCTCCTAGGTATCTAGAGGCTCTCTTCTATGCTAGCCCAAAAAAAAAGGCCTAGAGGCTCTCTCGAGATCTATGGATTGAGTTAATACCTAGATTTAACTCGGGAGTTTGATACTCTTCAATCCCATTTATACCAAGAAGAGTTAATGCCACCAACTTGAAAGTTGTCTATGATACACGCAAGAGGGTGGTGGCTTGTCTCGTTTGGGGGAACACTAGTGAATGGGCCAATAATGCCTCTGTTTTGGGGTTTAGGCTGACCATAATTGCATGGGTCAGGTTTCTAGGATCCATTCAGCAAGGGGAAGTTGGTTCACAAGCTACTTTGCTCCTAGTAGTGGTGTAAATAGGAGATATATTTGGCTATTTCTGAAAAGATTTGAAGCTAAATCTTTCTCATTCAATTTCGATGCTGATAAAATAGAAAAACTGTTTAGTTAAAGTAGATCTGTAACATCTAAAGGGGATAAGGAAAAAAAATCAAGTGGTTTAAAGTTGTTTGTTCGTGCTTCTGTTGATACAAAATAGACGATTGAAACTAGATTGATGTTATTTAGATTTATGGTTCTGAGAATGCAAATCTCAATCCAAATAGATCTTGCACGTGAAAAATCTTTTGCTCATCAATTTTTGTTAGATTTCAAATATTTTAAACTCTTCACTAAGTTTCCTATTTAGACCTATCATTCTGTACACATTTGATGCATAAGTAAAAAATACTTATAAGTATTTGATTTTTAATTTATATACACTCTAAATGATGTAGATTAACTTGAATGGAATAGATCTTTAACTGTTTTTTTTCTAATGGTGAATTTGGATGGGAAGGATTTGACTTTAAACCCTTCCCAAAGGAACCAAGTTATCTGGTGTAAGTAGCATCCGAAAACTTGAAATCTGATCTAATTGAGACTAGTATATTAGACCCGAATTAAATTCAGGTCAGTTTGGATCTAAATATTAGATCCAAATAGGATTTTGATCAGAATGATACCTAGATTATTTGAATCGAATTGAATTCATGTAGAGATATTCTAAAGAAAAGTTTGAATCTATGTTTGATTATTTCTTTAGGCGCAGATCGAATATGATCCAATTATTCGCACTGCATACAGATTCAGATTCAGATTCAGATTCAGATAGGGCATTGCCTTATGAGATCTGTAGTCGAATGTTACATAGATTGTTGCGCGCGGGGCAACAACCGATGAGAAATCCGTCAATTAGAGACAGATGCAGCCGGAGACGTACCTACTCGACAAGAATAGAGAAACAACAGAGAAAAGCAAATCAACACAGTATTTAACGAGGTTCGACAATTTGCCTACGTTTTCAGGACAAGGGAGAAAGAGATTTTATTGATTCAACAATCAATACAAATAAAAACTAGAGGGATACTTTCATGTATTTCAAGGATACAATTCATGAGAGTTCTGACCCTTATTTATAGCCACAGAGTCCTAGGAATTTAGGAAACTCTGATTGGATTCGACCCAAAAACAGAAAAGGAGTCTGAATCCAGTCTGAATCCAGAAAGGAGACAAAACCCGTCTGCCGGTCGACCGGCCCGGTCGACTGGGACCAACTGAGAGCAGCTACCTTTCAATCGATCGACCGAGCGGTCGACCGTTCTTTTGCCATGGTCGACCGGACGGTCGACTGTTCCTTTGCCGGTCGATTGGGCAGTCGACCGGGCTCTGTCCAGTCGACCGGGCTCTGTCCACCGGTCGACCGGGCGGTCGATCAGGATCTGTCTTGGCCTGCTGCATGCGTCATTCTTACTCCCTTTGACTTTCGGTCTCTGTGTTATCTTCCTTTATCTTCTTTATCTCCCTCTCCCTACAATTTTCCACCTCGGTGAAGATTTTTCAAATCTGAGCCGAACTCCAATGAACACTTGGCGAAATCGACACATGATCTCGGTGAAATTGACACACTATTTCGGCTTGAGCGTTCCGAACGAAATTGACACACGATCTCGACGAAATCGACACACGATCTCGACTTGGCCACAGATGAAACCAATTCCTTCAAACGAGTCGTCAGTACACATACAATTGATTTTCACTGATCTCATCGGATCAAAATTGAGTTTGTTGTCACCACCTGCAACTCTCAGCAAACTCTAATATCAATTGTAAGCTTTTAACGTCAGCTCAGCTATCCAACCAGAATGCACCATACATGCGTTCCCATCACTCCACCTGAAGGGAAATACCATACGAGTCGACCAACGAACGTGTCTCCCACTCAAAAACTTCATAGAACTCTATTCCAAATGACCTCAAGAAGAATCCATCATGAGCCAACACTGACTCTCCAACCGACTGGCTCTCTCCAGTCCATATGTTTTCGAGACAGTCCAACCAAATCTGAGTAGAGCACACCAAAACACCATCATCGGCTTCAACAAACTAGATGCACACCTCCTTATGTAAGCTTAACCATCTTCTCAACTAGAAGATCAACTGTTCATCAAGATCACAATACTTCACCTCTACGTGAAGTCCCTCTCTTCACCTCTACGTGAAGTCCAACTGTTCACCTCTACGTGAAGTCCCAATCAGCTTCTTGAGAACACAAAGACACCATATAGCTTCATACGGGGTACATCACCAAATGGTTGTGCCTTTATGGCTGCCTACATACCTTGACCAAGGGATCAAGCCAACCGTAGCTCATTGAAATGAGTTTCATCAAGCTCAAGCACCTGTGACTGAATTTTCAGCAGCGAACCGACCTGGCTGAGTCATGTGAATCTCCTCACTACCGTCATGGAGGACAACGACATTCAACTTGAGTTTGTCACGGTCACAAACTTGAGATTCATGCTTTTTCACCCACTTTCGTGATTTTATCTTGGTTCCTATGACTGCACATAATTCGACATTCACATCAATGTCTTCAACCTGTTCAACATCAAAACTAGCTATATCATCTCCACCCGGTGTCACATCCTGTGAAGTCTTCAATGATACCGAACCAACTAGAGATGGTAGAGTAGCATTAATCTCCACCTGCTGCGATACTTCCTTAATCTTCGTCCTCTCCATCTGCTGAGAGACGGTACACTTCAACACTGAAGTCTCATCAAACGTGACATGCTGACTCAACATGATCTTCTTGTTTTCGGGGTCTCATAACCTGTAGCCTTTCATATTTCTTTTCATAGCCAAAAACACAAACTTCTTTACTCGCAGATTCACCATGCCATCTTTGGCACTAAAGTAGGCCGGACTTTCAAATTTTCACAGTAAACCATGATCTTGAGCAGCTTTCCCAGACCAAACTTTCAAAGGAGTTTTACCTCCTATTGCAGTCGATGACAATCTATTTATGAGATGGCTAGCATACACAATCGCCTCAGCCTTAAATGATTTGTTTAATTGTGCATTAGACAACAAATACCGAGCCTTCTCCAGTAAGGAACAGTTTATCTCTTTAGCCAACCCATGTATTTCTTTTGTGAAGTGAGTATACCAGTGTTCTGGCCAAATTGTAAGAATTGGTTCTTGTATCTTTCAACATTACCAATTTGTAGCTCCTTGATCTTCCTACAAGTCTGCTTCTCCATCATATCATTCCACTTCACCAACATAATTAGGGTTTTACATCTTTGTCTCATGAGATGTATCCAACAATGCCTAGATAAATTATCAATAAAAGAGACAAAATATTTTTAACCTCCAAGCAATGCATTCTTAGCAGGTCCCCAAATACTTACATGAATACAATCAAGAAGACCTTCAGAGTGGTGAGTAGTGGTGCTGAATTTCACCTTTTTCTTGTCTAGAACGTCGTGTTCACCCAATTCTAAGTTGCAGGTAGATGCACCTTCCAATGATCCCTTCTTTGCTGGAACTTGCAATGACTTTTCACCTCCGTGTCTGACCCTCATTATGCCAGACCTGTATGCAAATATCATATGAAGAAATAGAAGTTTTCACCTGACCTGTAACTGTAATACCCTTCAAGTAGTAGAGATTGTTTCGACAGACGCCCTTCATAACCACCATTGAGCCTTTGTTCTTCTTGAGAACACCATCTCGTATAGATACCACAAGACCCAACGTTTTCAAAGCACCAACAGAGATAAGATTCCTTTAGAGTTAAAGTACATACCTCACTTTCTTAAATTCTTATACTATCCCATCATCCATCTTGATACAGACTACCCATCCCTTCTATATTACATAGATTATCATCACCCATAACAATAAAACATCCATCTAGCTTCTTAAACCTAGAAAATTAGTCTCTATTCGGGCACGCATGATAGATAGCTCCAGTATCTAAGATCCACTCAGACTTATCTGAGAAACCAACAGTAGGAGTATTAACAGAGAAAGAAAATACCAATGAGTCTGAGTCCGATCCATCCGCCTGTGAAGTACTGGCATGAGTACTGACCACCTGTGCGAGATTTGCCTCAGTCATCGACTCTTTTTTCTTACGTTTGGCCTTCGGACAATCAACCTTTCAGTGCCCTAGCTCCTTACATAAAGCGTACTGGTTCCTCTTCAGATCTCTGAAATCTAATCTGAACTTCGATCTTTCCTGATCACCTCTGGCCCTTTATTTTTTTCCTCTTACCGGCATTGCCTCTGCTGTTGTGCTCCCTGAAGAAGATAGTCTGTCTTGTCTCCTTACTTCTTAATTCAAAAGAGAAGCAGACACTTCATTGTAGTTTAAGGATTTTCTTCCATTGATCAATGTAAGAGTAAAGTTTTCACATACACTTCATTGTAGTTAAGAGATTTTCTTCCTTTGCCATGGTCGACCGGGCGGTCGACGGATCCTTTGCCGTGCACGTCGTGCATACCGGTTTGTCCACCGGTCGACCGGGCGATCGACGGGATCTGTCTTAGCCTGCTGCATGCGCCGTTCTTACTCCCTTTGATTTTCGGTCACTGTGCTATCTCCCTCTATCTCCTTTATCTCCTCTCTTCCTACATAGATCTGATCTAAATAGTTCTGCTAATAACAGTGTCCTCAAGAGGAGAGGAAGGTATATGAGTAAAGTCTTTTTTTCTTGGCCTTCATACTTAATTGTGTTCTTTTTAATATGAGTTCCTGTGATCAGGTCCGAGAGCTACAAACCTTAGCAGGTAAATATTAGATTTAAACATAATATTAAAAGCAGAACATAGCTTCGTGATGGACTTGCTAACTCTTGAGAAGGTTGCCGGTGCGAGCCTTGACTCTAACCCAAACGATGCCTTTTTTGGGGTTGATCCAAATTCAACTTATATTTGTGTTGGATTCAACTTTTTACACACTAAAATGGATACTCTTGGATGAAGAAGTTCAAATAAAAAAAGTGAAAGAAAAAAATAATAATAAGGAAACGTACTAGGTTTTTTATTTTATGGGAGACTGTGGCCTAAGGAAAATCTATAAATAAAGGCTAATTCTCTCTCTCTTGTTGAGTTGTTTCTCTTTGTATTTTCTACCTTTTGTAATTTTTTTCCCTATTTGTGAGATTTAGGGTTAAGAGAATTTCTTATTAGGTTTAATGGGTTTAGGTTTTTGACGGTTCTCACATGTACTTCTTAAATTATAGTGGATTATGATCTCCTTCTTTGCCCATGGACATAGACTGTTCATGTCAAACCATGTAAGTTTACGTGTTATTTTACTCTTTAATTTCTCCATATTTTCTTGGCCAAAGTACAAACAATTTCGTTATTTTCCTGGCATTTGTCGTAACAAAATGGCCTTAGGGAGCCATTGATTTGATTAATCGAGATGTCTAGATGTTTTCAGTCAAGTTCGAGATTGAGAAGTATAAATTTGGTCACTGGAACTCTTAGAATGAGTGCCATTTGTCTCACCAAGGATCGAAGAAGCCACTTTTAGGCAAGGAGAAGAAGCCAACTGATACGAAAAATAAATACTGGGAGGCATTAGATGAAAGTGTTGTGTGTGCCTTGCAACAACCCAATTGAGGGACCCCAATCAATAGAGAGATGCACAGGAGAAGTACCCAAAAGACAAGAACAATAAATAAGAGAGAAAGTCAACACAATATTTAATGACGTTAGGCTATTTGCCTACATCCTCGGGGCAAGGGAGAGAGATTTTATTGATTCAACAATCAATACAGGTTTTTCAGAGGGATACCAAAGGGATATAATTCATGAGGGCTCTACCCCTTTATTTATGGCCAGAGAGTTCCAGGATTTTAGGAAACCATAATTGGATTCGACTCGTTTTCAGAAACGAAGTCCGAATCCCATCAGGAGAATCCGACTGTTGGTCGACCGGGCCGGTCGACTGATTAGTCTCTAATTTTGCATAATTTTCATCATATTCTCACATTTATTTGATAATAAATTCTGCTAATAATACCTTACTTGCTTGATCCTAGGTTCATGGTGTGCAAATGAAGAAGAAGATCTAAATCACCATTTAATTGGTGATTAAAAGCATACATGAATAGCCATTGACCTAGAGGAGCTGATTCATCAAAACCAGGGGTGCAAAACCAGAAACCGGGCACCAGAACTGACAGGGGACAGACGGGACCGCGCGCGGCTGGGTTTGTCCCCTGGCCCCCTGTTCCCTTGGCGCCTATAAATACCCCCCTGGGGTTCCTGAGTTGGAGATATGCAGAGTTTTAGGAGTAGTTTCATTTCCATTTTGTAATTTAGGGTAGTGTAGTGTAGTTCTTCTTCTTCTTCCTCCCTTGTATTTTTCATTTCTTATAGATCTTGTATTAGGGAGAGAGAGTGGTACATGTTGGGAAGTAAGAGTGCTTGTAATAGAAGGTGACTGTAACGGTCCCAGTTAAAAATTTTCCATTTAATCATAATCATCTCGTATAATCCAAACGTGGGGCCCATCAAGGTATAATACTTCCAATATAATCATCAGAACTCTTCACTATACATCAGAATTTTCACTAAAGATAACATGTATGATCTACTCGAGACTTATCATATTAACACATATAGTTCAATAATCCATAAGAACACAGTCTACATTTATCATGTCAAAAAATATATATATACATACAAGTAATAGTCCACACCAGGTCCTATAAGAATTACAAGTCAAGAGCAACACTTAACTAAAAGTACGCATGTTTATACAAAATTATATACATAACAAAAGTAGCTTCTAATACAATGGTCCTGGTGACGCTTGTCCCGCACAATTGCCCTTAAGCGGGTCCCTTGCCCTTATCCAAACCTGTAGGTGGAGTAAGAATAGAGTGAGCTTGACGGCTCAGTGAGTAAAACAATAGCTAATTATGCCTATCAAGTAGGTATACATGGCTAAGTTATCCGGTTGGCATGTGTGTCGCTATACTATTTTTATAGGGTCTTATGATTATCCAGGAACCAAAACAAAACACAGTAATAAGGCCTTACTAGTCGACTAGGCCACCCTATAGTCGACTAATACTAAATGTAAGTCGACTAATTTGAAGCTATAGTCGACTAACTCTGCTTCACACGTATCTGCTTCTTTACTAGCAGCCAGGAATTTATGTAGTCGACTACCCTTCCTGGTATAGTCAACTAACCCAAGTACTAGTCGACTTGAAGTTTCCTATAGTCGACTAAAACTGTCAAAAATTGTGTTACTCTCTGGATGTCACCTATAGTCGACTACCCTCCTTCTGTAGTCGACTAATCTACAATATTAGTCGACTAGTAGTTGACTCAAGTCGACTAATTCTGCCAAAAACAGATTGTCAACTTTCTGTTTGCTCTCTGTATCTGGGATTAGTCGACTACAGTCTATATGTAGTCGACTAATCCTGCTATCCAGCAGTGTATCTGCCTAAATATCACACTTTTAGTCGACTATCCCAGGGACTTAGTCGACTAACTTACCCAAAAAGTGCCTGTTAAGAAGCCATTCCAGATTTGATATTAAAGATTTATGCATGAATATAACATAGGACTTATATCATAGTGATAACCATATACATACACATAATCTCCCCTTCTACGCCTCCGGTTCAACCCGGTCCCTTCCTCCGATACATGATATATAATCTCCCCTTCTACGCCTCCGGTTCAACCCGGTCCCTTCCTCCGATACATAATATATAATCTCCCCTTCTACGCCTCCGGTTCAACCCGGTCCCTTCCTCCAATGCATGATGCCATCATATCATATCAATATGCAAGATATATAACAGAATCATGGATTCATAACAACATGAGTAAATACTTGCGGAATTGAAACACATGAACCCAAAATATACATATGGTCGAATACTTGTGTATCTCTTACACTTATTCATTTCCTACTTATTTCTATTCATCATGTTGTTAAGATTAGCATGTTCTACTCACCCCTAAAGTTGTATGTGCTGATTTATGCTTTGCCCTTTGCTGTTGCTGCTGCTGTTGCTTGTGTTGCTGCTGCTGTTGCTTGTGTTGCTGTTGCTGTTGCTTTTGCTGCTGCTGTTGCTTGTGTTGCTGTTGCTGTTGCTTTTGCTGCTGCTGCTGGGAAAGGAAAGAGAGGGAGAGTTTGGGAAGAGAGAGAGAGAGTTTAACCAAAGTGGTTTAATCCTCTACAACCCCCTCTATTTATAACCTCTAACTCTCCATAGGATTGTGCCAAGTGTCCCCTAAACATCCCATCAAGTTTACTCTTCTCCATGCCTCTCCCCCCTCTCCATGAGGTACAAGCATGGGGGGCATGGTGGTAATAAGTCAAACACATGTGGGGTATTCTTATACCTATATACATGGATGTATAAATACTCATGTATACATACTTATTTATACATACACATATAATAATCATGACTTAGCTAAGGTATCTTGCATGCATACTAATCCCATTACCCCTTATGATTAATTAGGAAAAGAAATGCTTAAATTAGGGCAAGTGTTACATTCTACCCTCCTTATGGAAGTTTCGTCCTCGAAACTTAACGTACCTTGGAACAAATGTGGATAGGCTTTTCTTATCTCCTCTTCCAGCTCCCAAGTGGCTTCTTCTATGTTTTGATTTCTCCATAAGACCTTGACCAAGTAAATATTTTTGTTTCTCAATTGCTTCTCCATGCGATCAAGAATTTGTACTGGTTCTTCCGCGTAAGACATATCTTCTAGTATATGCAGGGGTTCATGGGAGATGACGTGATCAGGATCGGGCACATACTTCCTCAGTTGAGAGACATGAAATACATTGTGCATCCGTTCTAAGGCAGGGGGTAGGGCCAAGCGGTAAGCAACTGGTCCAATTTTATCCAGTATCTCAAACGGACCCACATATCTAGGGGCTAATTTGTTCTTACCGCCGGTGCGTCTCACTCCCTTCATTGGAGATACCTTTAGAAAAACACTATCCCCTACTTCAAACTCCAGTGGTCTGCGACGATTGTCAGCATAAGCTTTCTGT
The DNA here is from genome assembly GCA_038442645.1 of Agave tequilana. Lineage (NCBI taxonomy): Eukaryota > Viridiplantae > Streptophyta > Magnoliopsida > Asparagales > Asparagaceae > Agave > Agave tequilana. Next base: position 55,238 of record JAVJIF010009164.1, on the reverse strand, counting down.
CTGCTCTGGGCTGTTTTCATCCTTTCCTTGATTAGCTTGATCTTCTCAGTAGTCTCTTGAATTACATCAGGGCCGAACAGTCTTCTATCCCCAACTTCCTCCCAACAGATTGGTGATCTACACCTCCTGCCATACATTGCTTCAAATGGAGGCATACAATAGTGGATTGATAACTATTATTATAAGCAAACTCCACTAAGGGTAAATAGTTGTCCCAACTTCCCCCAAAATCTAGTACACAGGTTCTCAACATATCTTCCAATATTTGAATGGTCCTTTCTGACTGTCCATCTGTTTGGGGGTGGGCTGCTGTACTGAGTTGTAATTTAGTGCCCATAGCTTTGGACAAACTCTTCCAAAATCTTGATTGAAATCTTGGGTCTCGATCGATACAATGGATTCAGGTACTCCATGTAATCTAATTATTTCTCGGACATATGCCTGAGCCAGTCTTTCCATTGAATAATTGATCCGGATAGGCAGAAAATGAGCAGATTTAGTGAGTCTGTCTACCACTACCCAGACCGTATCTAGTCCTTGGGACGTCCGAGGAAGTCCAGTGACGAAATCCATTGCGATTTGACTCCACTTCCATTCAGGAATAGATAAAGGCACTAACAAACCTGGTGGCTTCTTATGTTCCGCCTTCACTTGTTGGTAGACTAAACACTTGTGGACAAAATTTGAAATGTCTACCTTCATTCCTTCCCACCAGAAGTTATGTCGCAGATCTTGGTACATTTTGTGCTTCCGGGATGAGCTGTATAAGGTGTACTATGAGCCTCCTTCATTATTTCTTCTTTGATCTCTGCTACATCTGGCACACATAATCTGCGTCCAAGCCGCAGTACATTACCTTCTATTTGAAACTCCTTGAGTTCTCCTTCTTGCACTTTCTTCATAATTTTCTTTATTTGAGTATCTCCTTGTTGGGCCTCTTTGATCTTGTCGTATAGATTAAATTGAGCACTTACTTGATTCAATTTACACTCAGAATTGGAAGGGTCAATGACTCTCACTTCTATTTGCATTTCTTCTAGATCTCTTAAGATTCTTGCTTGACGAGTCATCAAGGCGGCCAGGGCCCCTCCTGATTTCCGGCTCAAAGCATCAGCCACTACATTGGCCTTCCCAGGGTGGTATTGAATAGTAATATCATAATCCTTCATTAGTTCTAACCACCTCCTCTGTCTCATGTTCAGTTCCTTTTGTGTGAAGATGTATTTTAAGCTCTTATGATCAGTAAAAACTTCACAAGACACTCCATACAAATAATGTCGCCAGATCTTTAAAGCAAAAATCACGGCGGCTAATTCCAAGTCATGAGTGGGGTAACTTCTTTCATGGGTCTTCAATTGTCGTGATGCATAGGCAATAACTTTTCCATGTTGCATTAACACACATCCCAATCCCAGCTTTGATGCATCACTAAAGATGACAAATCCTTCAGTCCCCGAAGGTACAGTTAAGACAGGAGCAGACGTCAGTCTAGCTTTAATCTCCAGGAAGCTCCTATCTTGATCTTCTCCCCATGCAAACTTCTTATTCTTTCTACTTAATTGGGTCATTGGTGCCACAATCAGAGAAAATCCTTCTACAAATCTTCTGTAGTACCCAGCTAATCCCAAGAAACTTCGGACTTCAGTAACATTAGTGGGTCTAGGCCAGTCTCGGATTGCTTCGATTTTTACCGGGTCTACTGATATTCCTTCCTTAGATATGATATGCCAAGAAACCTTACTTGTTCTAGCCAAAATTCACATTTCTTCAACTTTGGATAGAGTTGCTTCTCTCTCAAGATTTGAAGGACAGTACTAAGATGTTTCTTGTGATCTTCTATATTCTTTGAATAGACCAAAATATCATCAATGAATACTACTACAAACTGGTCTAGATATGGTTGAAAAATCCGATTCATTAAGTCCATAAATGCTGCCGGGGCGTTAGTGAGTCCAAAAGGCATGACTAGAAATTCAAAGTGTCCATATCTCGTCCGGAAAGCTGATTTGGGCACATCTTCAGGTTTGACCTTCAGCTGATGATACCCCGATCTAAGGTCTATCTTAGAAAATACACAAGACCCTTGTAATTGATCAAATAAGTCATCAATTCGAGGAAGAGGGTACTTATTCTTGATAGTTGCCTTATTCAATTCCCGGTAGTCAACACATAGTCTCATACTCCCATCCTTCTTCTTTACAAATAGTACAGGTGCTCCCCAGGGAGATACACTTGGCCGAATGAACCCTTTGTCTAATAAGTCCTGCAATTGAGTTTTAAGTTCTTTCATTTCTGCAGGGACCATACGGTACGGTGCCTTAGAAATTGGGGCAGTATCGGGTATTACATCTATTGTAAATTCTACTTCCCGATCTGGGGGCAGGCCTGGTAAGTCTTCCGGGAACACATCAGGGAACTCATTCACAATTAGAATAGTCTTAATATTGTATTAGTCCTGGCGGTATCCAATACCGAAGCCAGGAATCCTTGACACCCTTGCTTCATTAACTTGGTGGCCTTGATGGCTGATATGTGAGGTATATCACCACTAACTTTTTCTCCTTCAAAAATAAACTCCGGAGTCCCTTCTATTTTAAAGATAATCCTCTTCTTATTACAATCCACATGAGCACTACAGGCAGACAACCAGTCCATTCCTAGTATGGCATCGAACTCCATTTCGCCTAGCTTAATCAGATCAATGGATATCTTCATTTCTCCAATTATCACTTCACAATTCGCATATCTAGTGCTAGCTATCAAATTTTCCCCTATAGGTGTGGACACAACCAATTGAAATCCTAGGGGTTTTGAGACTTGATTTAGTTTATGAGCAAAAGCACTAGATACGAATGAATGAGTAGCTCCAGGATCAAATAATGCATGGGCAATATGTCCTGATACGGAGATCATACCTTCCACCACTGCATTCGAGGCCATTGCTTCCCGGTGGGTTAATGCGAAGGTTCTGCCTTGCACCTGAGGTTGTTGAACCGATGACTGGGTTGCAGCAGGACGTGGGGCATTACTTGCTTGTCCTCTGGGAGGATTCGTCCTCATGGTCGGCCTTCCACTTCCTCTACTCGGCCCTTGGCTTCCACGCATTGTCGGACAATTCTTCCTTAGATGTCCCACCTCTCCACAATTAAAACAAGACCTGTCAAAGAGGCAGTTTCCAAAATGGTTTACTCTGCACTTCTGACACCAGGGAGCCTCCGAGATTCTGGGATGGGATGCAAAGGTAGCTTGTGTCTTCGAGGGGGTGTCTCTGTTTCTCCGCCATGTTCTCCCGCCTCTGGCCCCTCCTCCTCTATGAAAAGTGGTGTTAAACCCAGGCCCTTTGTTACTGGTGGATCCTGATGCCGTCATCATTGGAGGTCCTTGATAACGGGGGCGCTTAGAATTGGGAGTTCCTTCTACCCAGTCTCCCTGACCTTCTTGTATGTCCATTTCTACCTCCAAAGCTCTTTCTACTGCCTGGAGATAATTCCTCAGTTGTAATGGAATCAGTCGGCCACGAATCTCCGATCTTAGGCCCTTTACGAACCTCTTTGTCTTTTCTGCTTCACTCCTTACCAAGGCATCAGCATACCTGGATAGCTGAGTGAATTTCTGATCATACTGGGATACATTCATAGAACCTTGACGTAGTTCCAAGAATTCTGTTGCCATTTTATCTCTGGCTGTCTCCGGAATGTATTTCTCAGTGAATTTATTCACCAAGAGTTCCCAGGTGATTGATTCCCTTGCATTCTTCATACTAAGCTTTACTGCCCTCCACCAATGTTCCGCTTCCTTCTGGAACATAAAAGAAGAGAAGGACACCTTTTGTTCATCAGTGCAGCTCATAACTTCTAGGATCTTTTCTATTTGAAGGAGCCATGCTTCGGCTTGTAAGGGGTTCGCCTCTCCTTCAAATACGGGCGGTTTCATCTTCTGAAACTGCTCCAGTGCTCGGTGGGAGTTGTTACTGCTCGCTCTGGTCATTAGTTGTGCGAGCCACTCCGGCATTACCCCTGGAGTTCCCTCGTTCCCTCTCATTTGAACTTCAGAGTCTCCATCATTGTTCACGGGGGGTGCACTCCCCATCTCACTGTAGTGTGTCGTATCGAGCGACAGGGACTCCTCAGGTGGTAGTTGATTCAAATCCATTTGTTCTCCCTATAAAAATAAGGGCGTCTAATCAACATACCACACAATATAGGAATGAGTAGGGATAAAACTTTAGTCTCAGGTAATCATGTTAATAATATCACTTTTGAAAACAAGCAACTTGTTATATATATATATATATAGTTACATCCATCGTGGATACAAAAGGTGTTATGCTGACATGCCTTCCTTCCTGGATATCCAGACTAACCCATGTGCATTCATAAGATATATGCCAGGGTATATACAACAACCCTAAGGATATCCATCACCTAACATACTAGGCCTATACATGAATACACATCAAAAGTGCCGGCTCTAAGGTTCACCCTTCGTAGGGTAGAGTATCCCCACTAGAATCTCCGCTAGTGCTGCTGCTATCATCCATATCTTCCTCGGGGTCTTCTTCTGGTGATTCGTCCCCGGCGCAGCACCAGTCGTCTAAGTCATCATAAAGGTCCATATCCTCTTCCCACGTTTCGTTCCAAAAGACGCCTCCATATGTAAACCCCCTTCGGGTTTCTTCTTTAATCGTGGTAGAGTGCTCCGTCACTGGTATCTCAAGTGAATCTCCCACAAAGCTTTCTGTGTCAACATTGGTTGGTTCAGGCTCGTTAGATGCCTGCGACTCAACCTCCTCACAATCTACCCAATTTAGGGGCATAATCGTTTCCGCTGGGTCAGTTTCGTCCGACTCGTACCGCCAGTCCATGGAATCCGCCACCCAGCTCTCACTCGAGCTGTCGGAACTAGAGACCGGCCAGAATACATCGGAGTCCCCCATCTACATGTAAACAAAAAGGTCGTATCAATCTCAAGTCCATGAAATAGTCTCAATCATACGGCTATCATCAAGAAGTAACATAAATAGACACATTGGTAACTATACTTATCCTTAGTCTACTCATAAGTCTCATGTCCTTAGAGTAACTCAGATTCAATAGATAACTTAATGCATCCCTTGACACCTAATGCCAACTACTTAACTATGATTACATGTCTGCACGTGTAACCTAACAATTTCATCATCTCTTACTCTTTCTACTTCTAAACCTTTGCTCTGATACCAACTGTAACGGTCCCAGTTAAAAATTTTCCATTTAATCATAATCATCTCGTATAATCCAAACGTGGGGCCCATCAAGGTATAATACTTCCAATATAATCATCAGAACTCTTCACTATACATCAGAATTTCCACTAAAGATAACATGTATGATCTACTCGAGACTTATCATATTAACACATATAGTTCAATAATCCATAAGAACACAGTCTACATTTATCATGTCAAAAAATATATATATACATACAAGTAATAGTCCACACCAGGTCCTATAAGAATTACAAGTCAAGAGCAACACTTAACTAAAAGTACGCATGTTTATACAAAATTATATACATAACAAAAGTAGCTTCTAATACAATGGTCCTGGTGACGCTTGTCCCGCACAATTGCCCTTAAGCGGGTCCCTTGCCCTTGTCCAAACCTGTAGGTGGAGTAAGAATAGAGTGAGCTTGACGGCTCAGTGAGTAAAACAATAGCTAATTATGCCTATCAAGTAGGTATACATGACTAAGTTATCCGGTTGGCATGTGTGTCGCTATACTATTTTTATAGGGTCTTATGATTATCCAGGAACCAAAACCAAACACAGTAATAAGGCCTTACTAGTCGACTAGGCCACCCTATAGTCGACTAATACTAAATGTAAGTCGACTAATTTGAAGCTATAGTCGACTAACTCTGCTTCACACGTATCTGCTTCTTTACTAGCAGCCAGGAATTTATGTAGTCGACTACCCTTCCTGGTATAGTCGACTAACCCAAGTACTAGTCGACTTGAAGTTTCCTATAGTCGACTAAAACTGTCAAAAATTGTGTTACTCTCTGGATGTCACCTATAGTCGACTTCCCTCCTTCTGTAGTCGACTAATCTACAATATTAGTCGACTAGTAGTTGACTCAAGTCGACTAATTCTGCCAAAAACAGATTGTCAACTTTCTGTTTGCTCTCTGTATCTGGGATTAGTCGACTACAGTCTATATGTAGTCGACTAATCCTGCTATCCAGCAGTGTATCTGCCTAAATATCACACTTTTAGTCGACTATCCCAGGGACTTAGTCGACTAACTTACCCAAAAAGTGCCTGTTAAGAAGCCATTCCAGATTTGATATTAAAGATTTATGCATGAATATAACATAGGACTTATATCATAGTGATAACCATATACATACACATAATCTCCCCTTCTACGCCTCCGTTCAACCCGGTCCCTTCCTCCGATACATGATATATAATCTCCCCTTCTACGCCTCCGGTTCAACCCGGTCCCTTCCTCCGATACATGATATATAATCTCCCCTTCTACGCCTCCGGTTCAACCCGGTCCCTTCCTCCAATGCATGATGCCATCATATCATATCAATATGCAAGATATATAACAGAATCATGGATTCATAACAACATGAGTAAATACTTGCGGAATTGAAACACATGAACCCAAAATATACATATGGTCGAATACTTGTGTATCTCTTACACTTAATTCATTTCCTACTTATTTCTATTCATCATGTTGTTAAGATTAGCATGTTCTACTCACCCCTAAAGTTGTATGTGCTGATTTATGCTTTGCCCTTTGTTGTTGCTGCTGCTGTTGCTTGTGTTGCTGCTGCTGTTGCTTGTGTTGCTGTTGCTGTTGCTTTTGCTGCTGCTGTTGCTTGTTTTGTTGTTGCTGTTGCTTTTGCTGCTGCTGCTGGGAAAGGAAAGAGAGGGAGAGTTTGGAAGAGAGAGAGAGAGTTTAACCAAAGTGGTTTAATCCTCTACAACCCCCTCTATTTATAACCTCTAACTCTCCATAGGATTGTGCCAAGTGTCCCCTAAACATCCCATCAAGTTTACTCTTCTCCATGCCTCTCCCCCCTCTCCATGAGGTACAAGCATGGGGGCATGGTGGTAATAAGTCAAACACATGTGGGGTATTCTTATACCTATATACATGGATGTATAAATACTCATGTATACATACTTATTTATACATACACATATAATAATCATGACTTAGCTAAGGCATCTTGCATGCATACTAATCCCATTACCCCTTATGATTAATTAGGAAAAGAAATGCTTAAATTAGGGCAAGTGTTACAGTGACAATCTATGAAAGGTGTTCTCTTACCTTATCTTTGTTTTCTTCTCTCTAATCTTTTTTACATATGTAGCTAGTCTTTTCTCTCATGGCAACTAACTACTAACCACCAACTTGCTAACTTCTTTTATGATAATCCACATGAATCTAATAGCCTCGTTTTGGCCTTACTCTTGCAAGAGCCATTGATGGCTCATGATGATGGATTTAACTCTAACTTCCTAAACACTAACAAGCTAACATTACTTTATTTCATGCTTGCTCTTATTGGGTTTTGATGATGTAAGTGTAGCTTGCACTTGTTTTGTTGAGTTGGGATGTGAAGAGTTACATATGGGCTATGCTTTATAAAGCTCTTGAACCAAGGACTAGTGATGGCCAATGATACATGTGAGGCAACTATCACTAAGAGGTTAGCGTGTTGGTGGAGTCATTAGTAGTTAGTAGCCGTGAGTTTTCTTTGTTTTTCACTTTATTTTAGAAATATCAAAAATCACAAAAAACCATTCTTTTTCATGTTTCCCACTTCTTCGTATTTCACCGTACCTCTCTTTTCACTCTTTACTTTCTTTTCTTTTGATTCTTTAAAACTTTGAAGAACTTTTTAACAAACACGTGAATCAACCGGTAAAGCTTCTATCGCCTCCCGTCCTTATAGATTCGACTCGTTTTAGCCTCTATGCTATAACGGAAGTATCGAGGAAGCCAAAACACACACACTTTAAATATCACTTTCAAAACATACACTTTTTGTGCGCGGTTTTCCCCCGATCAAATTTTGGCGCCGTTGCTGGGGATGGGAACGGTTTGATTTCACGTTCTTGTTAACCTTTCTTCTTTGTTTTTGGTGTGCAGGTTAAAGTTTTAGCATTGCAGAAGTCCACACTTGCTCAAGTGTGGTCGGGTAATTCTTGTATATTCTTATTTTCTGCTGCTAATTTTTTTTATTACCTGTACACTGTAAATTATATTAAGAATTAAAATACGGTAATTGGATGCTTTAAAACGGTTTAGACATTTGCATCTAGGCACGTGTCAATTTTCATTCCAATATGCTGTATTTTATTCTTGTGTTGTTGTGATCTTGTAAGAGGTGTACATATTGCATTACATATAGTTAGGACAAACATTTCAGTGATTTACTCGCTTTTTTGTGTTCATCCTTATCTATATTGCACACTTGCACAAATTTAACTTAAGGGCAAAACCCAATACAACATAAGGTGGGGAAGTTATTACCCTCCCTTAGCCCAAAAATCACCTCCCCACTCACACAACCCAAGCCTAATAAAAATTGCTAGAGGTTGGCCCCTAGGGACATCTCGGACTCATTTAGGAGATTGACCTAAGGGGAAAATTGTTAGAATTTGACTCTTGCTAAATCGGTGTCTAAGGTTGGGGATTGAGAGGCGAAACCTCGAAGAACAGTGGTTTGGCATAATTAGGCCCGTTGCTCCGGCACGGAGACCTCCCACTGATCTTGCCCCTACCTGGCCGATTAACTCGTGGTCAGCTTCCGACAATAGACCCCCCGTGGACAGTCTAACCAGTTAGGAGTCGTCTAGGTCTAAGTCAACCCTAGCATAGGCTTGTTTTCTTTTTCTTTTTTTCTTTGTTTGTTTGTTATTTGTTTGTTTTCTTTTTTGTAAATTGTGAAATAGATTTTAACAACAATAATTCTTTCAATCATGATATAAATCCATATTTCACTTCAACCTCATTTGACTCGGATAACTCCAACCCGGCTATGTACAACATGAACCAACCATTTATGTCGAGTTGGGATTATCCGAATCACTATGACCCATATCCCCAATCTTATGACTATAATTTTCAAAATAATTTCAACTCTTCACAGAGTTCATGGGGATTCACCTATCCCGAGTCAAATTTTCAACCATCTTGTTCACAATTTTCACAAGATTCGTTCCCCAATTTTGATTCATATATTCCTTTTCCTGAACCACCAATTGAAGAAAAATCATCATTGGAAAGGAGTTTGGAAGAATTGATAGAGGCCCAAAAACAATTTGAAAACCTAATGGCCTCATCATGTCCACAAAATTTTCAAAATTCATGTAGTTCTTTCCCAGAAAAACTCAAAGGAAAATCATTGTGGGAAAAAACTATGGAATTCGTTCAAGAGACCGAGCGCATAATGCAAAACACGATTGACTTCCCATGTCCATCAAATGTTCAAGAATCTTACCATTTTGGAAATCCAGCTTCAATTTCATCATACCAACCTGAACTTGACCAACATCCAATTCCTGATTGTTCGGCAAGTTATATATTTCATGAAATTGAACTTGAAGATGAATGTGAACCAGAGCTTCAATTTAGCGATTCGAGTCTAATCCTTGAATCAATATCGACTCCTGTGGTGTTACCTAACCTTAGTAACGTTCTTGAGCCAGTTTTGATTCCCATCATTCCTGAACTTGAATCGCTCATTTCCCCCATTCACATTCCTTCTGTGGACAAAAATCAAGATTCAATTTCATTACATCCATTTGAACTTGCCCAAAATCTTGAAAACCACCTTGACATTTTGGCAAGTTATCCTTTTCCTGAAATTGAACTTCACCATGAATGTGACCCCGAACCTCATGTTAGTGATTTCATTTCACTTTTTGATTCAATAATGACTCCGGTATCTTTACCAGATTTTTCTCCATTCCGGAGTCAACATTGAATCCTGTACCAGTACACCGTGAAATGGAATCACCAATCTCTTATGATCACACTTCATTAATGGGGACAGTGTGTGAACATCAATTCTTTGGTCTGGACCCTATTTTTGAACCAATTTCGACTCTCATTGTTGACTCTCGACTTGATCTGAGTCAACTTCCCGAGTTGGTATCGGTTTTTGTTCCTGTTCCATTTGAGTCCAAATCAATCATCTCTCAAAATCACACTTCATTATTGGACAAGAATGTTGAAGAAAATGACTCTATAATTATTTTTGAAAATTTGAAATTAGATGGGGATATCTTTTTAAATAAGATCATTCATTCAATCAAAATTTTATTGGGTCATATTAGAGAGGTCCTTGGTGGATTTCTGGATGATCCACGATATCTTGATTGGGTCGCAACGCTTGGCCCAATCCGATCACCACCAGAGCCACCCCCTTGAGGCAATCTTCCTTCCCTCTCCATTTGTTTCATGTATTTACACATTCACGATGCATTGAGGACCATGCATGAGATAAGTGTGGGGGAGGGTTTACTAACGTAGTTAGTTTTATATTTTCTTTCTTTTACACTTCTTTTTCCTTATATTATAAAAAATAAAAATAAAAAAATCTTTTATATAAAAACTCTTTTCTTTTCTTTTTACAAAACTTTTTGAAACAAGAGAAATAGTTTTGATCCATTTTTAAGAAAATTAAGATTATCTTAGGAATTAGGAAGACCTAAAATTATGAAATTTTAAACCGAGTCAAAATAATAGATCTTGTTTAAATTTTAGAATAAGAAAGTAAAATTGAAAAGATAATTTGATCTTGAATTTTTTGCCTTAGATTTATGCACTCCACACTTACACAATTTTTAGGATTGAAACAAAGACTGAAATGTCATAAAAAATATATATATACAAAAAAAAATTATGATAATAAAAATCACTTATCGAAGTTGGGTAATTATGCCTCAGGAAGCATGATTATTCATACCTAAAATGGTGAACAAAAAATAAAATAACCCCTTTAGTTTTGTGGCCTTGTTTACTCGAGTCCTTAAGTCCGAGGGAAGTTTTCTCATCTGGTGCCCTAAGACCATCTGGTTTGGGAGTCACCGGCTAAAGGCTCACTACCCGGGTAAATAAGAAAGCCTAAGAAAACTAAGGGAAGAAAAAAAAGAAATAAATAAATAAATAAATAAATAAAATATATATATATTAAATAAATGGCATGAAAGTTAGAGTCGATATCCCAAAAATCTTCACAGTCCACAAAGTGCATATTTTCTAAGAATTTTATGAAAGATCAAAGAGTCAATTCAATTTTAAATTCTTACATTTAATTTATAACAAGATTTTTTACATTTTGACTTAGTTTAAGAAAGAACAATTTCTGGTTAACCTATGACCTTAGATCACTTATATTTTCACAAAAATATTTCAACACTTTTCTCTATTTCAAAATGTGTTTTCAAAATACTAACATTTGATTTCTTTCTTTATGGATTTTGTGGGTGTAATCCGATGAAAACCCTCAGGAGACAAAACTCCTCCTCTAGGGGAAACTTAGAGGTTTAACGGCTTGTTGCACATGCTCAGTGCAATCGCGTCACCTGCGAAAGTGGTGTAAAATTTCCTTAGTTTTTTGTTTTGCTCGGGACGAGCAAAAGATAAGCGTGGGGGTGTGATTAGTCTCTAATTTTGCATAATTTTCATCATATTCTCACATTTATTTGATAATAAATTCTGCTAATAATACCTTACTTGCTTGATCCTAGGTTCATGGTGTGCAAATGAAGAAGAAGATCTAAATCACCATTTAATTGGTGATTAAAAGCCTACATGAATAGCCATTGACCTAGAGGAGCTGATTCATCAAAACCAGGGGTGCAAAACCAGAAACCGGGCATCAGAACTGACAGGGGACAGACGGGACCGCGCGCGGCTCGAAGCGCCGCGCGCGCGGCCATTGAATGGCCGCGAAAACGCGGCCGTACAGCCGCGGCGCGCGCGCCGCTTCGGGCCAGGGTTTGTCCCCTGGCCCCCTGTTCCCTTGGCGCCTATAAATACCCCCCTGGGGTTCCTGAGTTGGAGATATGCAGAGTTTTAGGAGTAGTTTCATTTCCATTTTGTAATTTAGGGTAGTGTAGTGTAGTTCTTCTTCTTCTTCCTCCCTTGTATTTTTCATTTCTTGTAGATCTTGTATTAGGGAGAGAGAGTGGTACATGTTGGGAAGCAAGAGTGCTTGTAATAGAAGGTGACAATCTATGAAAGGTGTTCTCTTACCTTATCTTTGTTTTCTTCTCTCTAATCTCTTTTACATGTGTAGCTAGTCTTTTCTCTCATGGCAACTAACTACTAACCACCAACTTGCTAACTTCTTTTATGATAATCCACATGAATCTAATAATCTCGTTTTGGCCTTGCTCTTGCAAGAGCCATTGATGGCTCATGATGATAGATCTAACTCTAACTTCCTAACCACTAACAAGCTAACATTACTTTATTTCATGCTTGCTCTTATTGGGTTTTGATGATGTAAGTGTAGCTTGCACTTGTTTTGTTGAGTTGGGATGTGAAGAGTTACATATGGGCTATGCTTTGTAAAGCTCTTGAACCAAGGACTAGTGATGACCAATGATACATGTGAGGCAACTATCACTAAGAGGTTAGCGTGTTGGTGGAGTCATTAGTAGTTAGTAGCCGTGAGTTTTCTTTGTTTTTCACTTTATTTTAGAAATATCAAAAATCACAAAAAACCATTCTTTTCCATGTTTCCCACTTCTTCGTATTTCACCGTACCTCTCTTTTCATTCTTTACTTTCTTTTCTTTTGATTCTTTAAAATTTTGAAGAACTTTTTAACAAACACGTGAATCAACCGGTAAATCTTCTATCGCCTCCCGTCCTTATGGATTCGACTCGTTTTAGCCTCTATGCTATAACGGAAGTATCGAGGAAGCCAAAGCACACACACTTTAAATATCACTTTCAAAACATACACTTTTTGTGCGCGGTTTTCCCCCGATCATCGACCGATTCCTTCCTTCGGTCGACTGGTCTGTCGGCCGAAGCCAACAGAAACTCCATATGTGCCAGTCAGTCGACCGTTCCGGTTGACCGTTTTCCTTGCTACGGTCGACTGGGCGGTCGACCGAGCTACACATGTGCACGTTGTGCATGCCGGTCGACCGGGTGGTCAACCAGCCACTAGTTATGGCCTGCATTAGGACTGCTTCTCGTTTCTTCTGGATTCTGATCTCTGCGCTATCTCTTCCAATGAGTTAAAAAATTCTTCAACAAGCTTTTATCTCCTCTCTTCCTACAATTCTCCACCTTAGTGAAGATTTTTCAAATCTGAGCCGAACTCTAATGGAACATCTTGCGAAATCGATACATGATCTTGGTTTGAGCGATCCGAACGAAATCTACACACGATCATGGCGAAATCGACACATGATCTCGACTTAGCCAAACGGACGAAACCAGTTCCAAACAAATCGCCAGTACACACTATCACACCGGATCCAATTAAGTTTGTCGTCCCCTCAGGCGACTCTCTCCAAACTTCAATATCAATTGTAAAGAATACAAATTTTAGCTCAGCTATCCAAATAGAAATGCATCATACATGCCTTCCAAACACTTTACCGAAGAGGAACACCATATGAGCCGACCATTTAACGTGTTTACAACTCATCAACTGAATAGAATACCATTCCAAATAACCTCAAGAAGAACCCAACATGAGTCAACACTGACTTCAACTGACTGGCACTTCAGTCTAAATGTCTTCAAGACGATCCAGTCAAATTTGAGTAAAACACACCAAATACCAATATCAGCTCAATAAACTGGATGCACTTCCTCTTTATGAAAGCTCAATTATCTTCTCTCTGGAAGATCAAATGTTCATCGAGATCACAACACTTCACCTTTACGTGACATCCAACTCTTCACCTCTACGTGAAGTCAAAATCAGTTTCCCCTGCTAATTCTCGAGAACCCAAATACACCAGATAGCTTCATACGGGTTGCATCACCAAATGTGGTTGCGCCTATGTGGCTGCCTACGTACCTTGCCCAAGAGATCAAGCCATCCGTAGTTCATTCAAATGAGCTCCACCGAGCTCAAACAACTAGAACTAAATCTTTAGCAGCGAACCGAACTGGCTGAGTCTGTTGACACTTAAAAAAGACAAGATTCTTGTTGGTTCGAACAATGTCTAAACTTGTTGACATTTACAAAAGACAAGTGACAGACGAGCTGAAGACCAGTTTTCACCCATCTCCAAGGGACAAGGAAGCAACTTGGACTCCACTGATCCAGCAAGCAGACAGTGAACCCGGATTGTTTCTAAACAGACCTCAGCAGGTCTAAAGATGCTAGCACTTAGCATCGCATGAACCCAAAGGGATAGCCTCGTTTGAGAGGCTAATATCACTCGACTTCGCCAAGAAGCCATCTAAAGCCTCGCCAAGAAGCCAACTGACAGCCTCGCCGAAAAGCCTCTTTTTCGGACTTCGCCAAGAATTGCCTCTAGCTCCGCCACGAGCTCAATACAGGCAGCTCCGCCATTGGTCTGCTATGGTCAACCTTTGACCAATCAAATCTCCGGATGAGATCAGATCCAATCAGATCAAATCCAATTAAGATCAAATCAGAGATCAAATTTGGCAGTTGATTGCCGCAATCTCTTGACTCTTCTAAAACGAGTAAGAAGATCAGGGGAAATCCTCCAACGATATGGAAAGGATCAAAACAGGTCAAGAGGATCAACCGACCTGCCAATTCTAGCTCCGCAGAAGCTATCCTAGCCTCGCAGCAAGGCTAATTTCCAGATTTAAACAGATTTGATTCAATCTGTTTCCATATCTTCAGGGACGATTATACCCTTGCTCTCCCTATAAATAGCCCGCCAGGGGTACAAGGAGAGGGGAGAGAGATCAATCAATCGATGAATCGAGAGGAATCGAGAGATCAATAGAGATCGATCGAAGAGAGAGGACTCCACAAGCAGAGGCTTCTTCACAAAGCACCGTGCGCTCTCGAATTCAGAGACCTTTTAGAGAATTGCTTTCTCTAATCAGGGTGTTGATACCCTAACATCGTCCTTCTTCTCAAGGAATCTCCGGAACCAGGCGAGAAGGAATTCCTTATTGAAGGCGGTTTTGAGAAGCAGCAAGAGGGTTCTACCAACCTTCTGTTCTCTGATTCCCCGAACCAGGCGAGAAGGGAATCTCATCGCTCGCATCGTCAAAGGGACAAAGTGGTCGCGCGCTGACCAAACTCCTATCGGCACACTTCTCCAGAATCTCTGAGGAGATCTACTTGTAATCTTTTTAAGAATACTTGTAATTTAGCTCCTCAAACTTTTTATTGTAAGTTTTCCCCCTTTGCAAACATAATGGAAAACAAGATGGCGACTCCGCTGGGGATGAAATTCTCCACTGCCGAGAATCAAGTGTCGCAATGCGACGAACAGACCTTCGGGTCTAACTCTGAATTCAGAAAAGCCGGTGCAGCCTGAGCTTCTCTGGCTATATTTTCAAGGAAAGTCTCTATAGAGACTGAAAAGGTTCTCTACGGACCTACTGCGGTTATTTGGCGCAACAAGGGAGCACGTCCGCAGTCTGATTCCTTTACTTGTGAGAACTTGGTGGTTCAGTTCGATCAAGGAAGATTTGAAGAAGTCCTCTCTGGGGGTGGCCCAACGCTTCGAGCACGGAAGCATGGGAGGGTTTCCAAGACCAAGGTTTCAAATCAGAAACGGGAAGCAGAAATCTGCCAAACCCCTTAGCCTCGTGTGTGGCTAATCAGGTTCCTTGCGAACCTAAGTCTCCTCTGCCAAGGCGGGTATGGAAGCCCAAACAGAAGTCTTCAACCGAAGCTTCAGGCGTAGCTACGCCTAAACCGCGCCTCTCCCGCGAAGAAAAAGGCAAGATGCCTGTCTGCTCCAATCATAAAGTTACAACGACAATCATACCGTTGTCCAATTCAAGAGCAGCGATGCCTCGCGCCGGCCTCGTTCTCACGAGCGAAGCTACTGTACCACAGCGTACGCGCAGGGTCCATGACCGCGAAGCTGAAGCCAAAGTACTATCTAAGGCTAATTGCCTTCGCAGCAGCATAGCGGGTAAAGCACCACAGCGTGCTCCGCTTTCCAGTGCGTCAAGCACTAAGTTCGCGTCTGATGGCGAAGCTAAAACCAAAGCACTATTCAGTGCTAATCCCATCTGCAGGGACAAAAGAAGCAGGACATCGCCCTATGTGCGATCCAAAAGAGCCTTTGCGCTCGATTGCAGGGACCCAACCGGGTTCGATTTGAGGAAATTGTTAGCGGATAAACAAACCTCTTCCCCCTGTTGTCGACAAGTGGGATGTCAGCTGCTGACACTCCACTCGGTCCATTGCCGGCTGGGACCAATCCCCGCCACGCCTCCAAGACGACGGTCAGTTTTTGATCGACTATCGGTACAAGCCCCGATGAAGCACCGTAAAAGGAGCATCTCGCGAGATCTACCCTCTGCATCCGTCAACATGACCGGAAGAGGACGAGAGTCCCCAAATCCAGACTACAGCCCAGGCTTAGGCGAAGTCTTGGTGCATGAGGAAGGTGTTTTCCGAAACACCAGATCCAGGGTGGCGATACCCTACACTTATGAACAGCCTTCTTCCTCGACGGCCCTAGCCTCGTCACAGCCCAGGAGGTCACTCCAATCATCAGATGAAGAAGATGAAGACAGTGGGTATGCCTCTTCGGCGACAGTTAGCTCGGTGCGAACAGACAGAGTATCAGTCAACATGGCTGATAGCGCTAACGACGACCTTCGTCGGCGCCTGGAAGCTCAGGAGCAGACTTCCAGAACTCAGCAAGAAGCTCTGGATAACATTCAACAGATGCTCGCTCAACTCCTCAGTAACCGGAATAACAATGATGCCGGGAGCAATCACGATGAGGAGGAACACTTCAGCAATGAGCAACCAAAGCCGGAGAAATCCAAGGAGGGTTCTTCCTTAGACGCCGAAGTCCTTAAGGGCCTCCAAGCTCAAATCGCATCCCTATCTCAGAGGGATGAATTAAAGAAGGTAGGGGCAGTCCGTCCTTATCCGTTGGAGTGGGATTCGGTGCCATATCCACTGAAGTTCAAACCGCCAACGCTGCATACCTATGATGGAAAGAGCTCGCCAAATCAGCACATCTACTATTTCCGGTCTCAGACTGGTAATGTTATAAGCAATGACGCCATCATGGCTAGGCTATTCATTGGCACCTTAAAGGGGGTGGCATTTGACTGGTTCCGAAGTCTTCCCCCGGGTTCTATCAGCTCCTGGATCGACCTGGAAACTCGATTCCTCTCTCATTTCTATGAGGACGATACCGAAGTGACCATGGACAAACTCCTCTCCACTGTGCAGAGGAAGGGCGAATCTGTCCGTGACTACATTGAACGGTTCAGAAACTTATCCTTGATGTGCCCAGCAGGGATGCCATTACCCATGCTTTTGCAGACATGCAGACACAACTTCCTAGATCAAGTGGAAGTTCACATGGGGGCTGTTAAAGCCCACACTTGGAAAGAATTGGTCGAACAAGCTGAGATAGCCGAGAAATCGGCTAAAAAGTTCGAACCATCCGCCCCTAGAGGCAAGCGGGGGATGAACAACAAAGGGCGTGGCGACCTACCGCAACCTTCTCAAGCTAAAGGCAAAGAGACTATGTTTGTGGAGTTATCCGGAGATGTGCAGTCGAAGGCCAAGAAGAGCGGCTTCAACAATCAGGAACCTAAGTTCCCTCCAAAGCAGTACTCGTTCAAAGACGATCAGGTGGTCACCATATTCCATCTGCTCCACAAAGGGAACAAAATGAAGCTGCCGGATGCGCGGCGTCCCAATGAGATAGGGCGCACAAACGACCCTAAATACTGCCTCTACCACAGGATGGTCCACCATCCTACTGACAAGTGCTATGTTCTCAAGGATAGAATTCAAGCCTTGGTCGACGCCGGAGTTCTGACGTTGAAGACGGAGCAAAAGAAAGTCACTGCCAATATGGTGACTCTTGAGTTCGGCAAAGCTCCAAAGGTCACAGTTCCTGACGGGACTTATTCCGTCCCTGCGCCACGGTTGGAAGTCAAGCATCTTCCAGCTATAGCTCAAAACAATAAGGGTCTTGTTCCCTTAACATTGGAGACAGGAGAAGTCATGTGGATACATCCGGACCTCGTCCAAGACGTACAGCGGGATCCAAAGCAGCCCAACTCAAAGGGCAAGTCTTGCAATGTCATCTCCATCCTGCCAGACGACGGCAATCTTACATCGGCTTCCCTTAGTGATTCCGAAGGAGAAAAGCATGCTTGCACGGCGAAAGCCGATGCGCCTCAACAGACGGGCACCCGATCCGGAAAATCATACTTGAGGCAGTATGAAAAGTCTACTGACGAGACACAACAACAAACGACGTCAGTACAAATACCAGCATCCACTCCAATCCCAAACAAGAGAAAAGAGAAGCCTAAGGAGGTACGATTCGACCACGTGTTGAAGAAACCGCCAGGCCAAGGGTTTGATACGCCCTTTCGCTTTGACATATTGGCTCAGCTGGCCAATATCCCAGCTCGTATCACTATACACGAGCTCCTTCGCCTCTCGAAAGAAACAAGAGAAGCACTCAGGGATGCGCTAGCCAATTCAGAATCCTTTCTGACATGCATGCCTGAGATCCCTAATGATGACGCCCAGTCTCCCTGCCCAGAATGTCATCATGCACAATCAAAGGTGCCCGCTATTACCTTCACGGCGGAAGATATGCTTCTCAAAGACAACAAGCATGATCGACCTCTGTACTACACCGGATATATCGGTTCAACATGCATTGAGCGGGTACAAGTCGATCCAGGGTCTGCACTCAGCATCATCCCCAAAAGGCTTCTCTACTTCCTCAGCATACCATTGTACAGGTTGTCAGCAACCACTACTACAATATACGGTTTCAACGCCGGGAGCAGTCATCTGCTGGGGAAAATCCGACTCCGTTGCAGAATCGGGAGCCTGAAGTCAGAAGTGACGTGCTATGTCATTGATGCTGACACTTCATATAACCTGCTGCTGGGACGGCCATGGATCCATGCCAACTGGATCGTCCCTTCCACCCTCCATCAATGCTTCAAATATGTTGAAGATGATGCGACAGTACGAACTGTCTTCGCTGAAAAGCAACCCTTCAAAGGAGTGGAAAACTACTTCACTGACGCTCTCCTATATCAAGAGGCCGGTGGAGCACTTAAAGAATCGTTGCCGGACTATTATGAAAGTGGCAACGAGGCGGATTCAGAATCCGAAACAGGCGTGCCAGCCATTCTGATTGGTGAACCAATTATAGCATGTCTCAATAATCCCCTATGTAATACTCCTTCAGAGGATGAAGGTGAATGGGTAATTAATGATAATATTTCTTTTGATTATCCTGCGAGTATTGGGTCGATTAAATCCATTACGGATGGCTCTCTGCATGTGCCCGTACATAAGCCAAGTGTGGCCAGCACATCTATGGAAGCTATAGAAGGGGCCACACTGGTGATCCCTCCGTCCAAACAAGGTCAGCCGCCGATAATCTTCGGTAGAACCCGGCCACGGGGATCCATAATCGCAGATTCAAGCTCAGATTCAGACACTCCACAATTCTTTCATTACGCACGGCCAGCGCGCCGTATTATGAAGAAAATGGGGTACGACTTGAAGTATGGAGCAGGCCTGAATTTCGGAAAAGGAAGGCGCGGTTTGATGCGGAACTTTGTGCCTAAAGGGAAGCCTGTAAATTACTATGATAGTACACGCAGGGGGTTGGGGTATGTTACACCCACATCGTCAGCAACCATTCAAGTCAAGGACGATGGACCAATTCCATCACATTCGGCTTCTTCCTCCGAGTGGGACTCCGATATCAGCATAGGAGGAATGTTCAAGGACCTCACTGCTAATATGACCTCAAACAGTCAATTGGAGCCCGCAGAAGCCACTGATGAGAAACCATGGGCCCAGCAATTAGACCTTCAATGGGAAAAGCGATTCGAACTGCGCGAGCCGCCCACTGAAGACAAGGTGATGCAGGTCAATCGGGTAGTCAAGACCATCCCAAACCCATCTTTATAAGTGAAAGCCTATCACTTACGGAAAGGGAAGAATTGATAATACTCGTAAGAGAGTATATAGACGTCTTCGCATGGAGCTACGAAGACATGCCCGGACTTGATCCACAGGTCGCTATGCATCGTCTAAACATCAAGCCTGACGTCAAGCCAGTCAAGCAGCAACAACGTCGGTTTCGCCCGAACATCATGGAAGCTATTGAAGCCGAAGTTCACAAGCTCATTGCGTGTGGCTTCATCCGGGAGGAACAACATCCAGATTGGGTGGCTAATATAGTCCCCGTCCTCAAGAAGAACGGGAAAATACGGATCTGCATCGACTACCGTGATCTCAATACGGCCTGTCCAAAGGATGAATTTCCGCTGCCCATCACCGATGTCATGATTGACAACACATGCGGGTTCGAAAGGATGTCTTTCATGGACGGCTTTTCAGGGTACAACCAGATTAAGATGTATCCCAACGATGAGAAGCATACTTCGTTCCGAACACCATTGGGGGTATACTGCTACACTGTAATGCCCTTCGGACTGAAGAACGCCGGAGCAACCTATCAGCGGGCAATGAGTATGATCTTTCGCGATCATCTCTGAAAAACGGTGGAGTGCTATGTTGACGACATCGCCGTCAAAAGCCGCAACAAGAATGAACATCTTCGCGACCTGAGAACGATGTTCGACATAATGCGGGCTCATCAACTGAAAATGAACCCAACAAAATCCTTCTTGGGAGTGTCAAGCGGCAAATTCCTTGAATTTATTGTCACATCAAAAGGAATTCATCTTGACCCAGACAAAGTCAAAGCCATCCAGAGCATGCATCCGCCAAGGAACCTCAAAGAGCTCAGAGGCTTGCAAGGCAGGCTGGCTTATATCAGAAGATTCATCGCAAATCTCTCAGGCCGCTGTCAGCCGTTCACCCGGCTCATGAAAAAGGGTACTTCCTTCGTATGGGATCAAGCTTTCAGGAAGCTTATGAAGACATCAAGAGGTACCTCACAAAGCCTCCAGTCTTAGTGGCCCCTACATCAGGGAAGCCATTCCTGCTTTATGTAAAGGCTATGGACTACTCCCTCGGTGCCCTCCTCGCTCAAAAGGACGACAATGGCCACGAGCAGACCATTTATTATCTGAGCAGAACTCTCATAGGAGCGGAATCTCGCTACAACCCTATCGAGAAAGAGTGTTTAGCTCTCGTCTTCGCTGTCCAGAAGACACGACATTATTTGGTCGGCCAGACCATACATGTCATCTCCAGAGTAAACCCATTGCGTCTTCTTATGACGAAGCCAGGATCATTGAATTCAAGATTGGCTAAGTGGGCACTTTTATTGTCTCAATACGACATGATCTTCACGCCTCAGAAGGCGGTTAAAGGCCAGGCCCTTGCAGAGTTCTTGGCTGCTCATCCGGTTTCGGAACATTCAAAACTTCACGAAGATATTTCTGATGAAGTCTTCGAGTCTTATGCAACCTCAGAAGAGGAAGTATGGCAGATGTTCTTTGATGGAGCATCGCGAATGGGCCCTAAAGGAAAGATTATTGCCGGAGTGGGGGTTGTGTTTATCTCCCCACAGAATCATGTCCTGCCCAGAGCATTTTCTCTGACAGAATCGTGCTCCAACAATGTAGCAGAATATAATGCTCTGCTCATTGGTCTTCAGCTCGCCCACGGAATGGGGGTACGCTACCTCGAAGCTTATGGCGATTCAAAATTGATCATCAATCAGGTTAAAGGCGAATACGAAGTCCGCCATGAGGACTTAGTGCCTTATTACCATACAGCCATCGAATTGGCTAACCTATTTGAAGGTTTCTACATCGGGCATGTGTCCCGATCTCAAAATACTAAGGCGGACGCCCTTGCTGCGTTAGCAACAACGCTAGCCTTGCCAGCCGACACCGAATATCACCTCACAGTCGCAACTCGACACCTTGTATGCTTCAAGCACATGCTAAGAACTCGAGAAGCCTATAATGTCTCCACGGATCTTGAACCAAGAGACTGGCGCTTTCCTCTCATCGACTATGCTTTGCACGGTCTGCTTCCAGACGATCCCAAGGAAGCGGCGTCCATCAGGCGAAGGTCTCTCCTGTTCTATTACGATCCAATTCTGAAGACACTTTACCGTCGCTCATATGACGGTGTTCTCCTCCGTTGCCTTTCTCGTTCAGAGGCACAGGAAGCGCTTCAAGAGGCGCACGATGGCACTTGCGGAGCTCATCAGCCAGGACCAAAGCTTAAAGACAGGTTGCATAGGCTTGGATATTATTGGCCAACTATGATAGCCGATGCCATCCAATATGCACGAAGGTGTAAAGCATGTCAGATTCATGCAAACTTCATACACCAGCCCTCGGAGTTGCTCCACCCGACTGCTGCTTCATGGCCATTTGAAGCATGGGGAATAGACGTCGTAGGGCCAATCAGCCCTTCTTCGACAAAAGGACACCGGTTTATCCTAGCAATAACCGACTACTTTTCAAAATGGGCGGAGGCTATACCACTGGTTGAAGTCAAAACCTCCAATGTGGTTCACTTTATCAAGCACCACGTCATCCATCGATTTGGTGTCCCTAGGCGGATCATCCACGACAACGGTCCCCAATTCATAAGCCAAGTATTCTATCGGTTCTGCGATAAATACCGAATTCAGAATGTGGCTTCAACTGCCTATAATCCTGCTGCCAATGGCTTGGCGGAAACATTCAACAAAACAATCATCAAGTTGCTCAAGAAATTCGTCTCCTCGAATAAGCGAGATTGGGACGAAAAGCTCGGTGAATGTCTTTGGGCCTACCGAACCACGGTTCGGACACCGACAGGCAATACGCCTTTTTCTCTGGTATACGGGTGCGAAGCAGTCATCCCATTGGAAATCCAGATGCCGTCATTACGAGTGGCTCTGACCACCAAGTGCACATTAGAAGTCAATGATCGATTGCGCCTTCAAGAGCTCGAAGCCCTGGACGAGAAGCGGCTCCAAGCTCAGCAGCATATTGAGCTATATCAAGCTCGAATCTCAAAAGCCTTCAATAAGAAGGTCAAACAGAGAGTCTTCCAGAAAGGAGACCTGGTCTTAGCCGTCAGACGACCGATGATTATGACGCACAAGACCAAAGGCAAATTTCAGCCTAAATGGGAAGGACCGTTTGTAATAGAAACAGTCTATTCAAACGGAGCATACCGCCTCACGACTGCAGAGGGCGACCTACTCATGATGCCGATCAATGGCAAGTTCTTAAAGAAGTATTATCCTTAATCAAGGATCCTTCTTTTGATCAAGTTAACACTACACCTCTGATCAAGATCTCCGTGTCCAAAGCACACACAAAGAGAGCCTTTCTCTTCCTCCAAGTGAGATCATACAGCCATAAACCAACAGGAACCTGGCCGTGCACCGGTTATCCTAAAGGAGAATCAGGGTTATGCAGACATTAACCCGATAATCCAATATCCTTTAACGATTAAGGATAGAGGAAAATGTTGGCCTGTAAGCCCAACATAAGTCCTCGACAACTCATCATGCTGAGGGGAAAAGCATGGCTAGCCCGACTCAAACGGTAGTTGATAAAGGCATATCAAACCCGTTGACAGCTGGGGATTTGCTAAAAATCCTAAGGGACCAGTTCCCATTTGATTCCCTCTCCAAAATCACTTACCAATTCTCATCCATAGGATAGTAAGGCCACATATGCTTCGCTGTTATGTTAACATTAAACCTATGACAGCAATCCCCTCGTTTCTCCCCGTGAGAATGAAACCTCCAAAATCACTTACCAATTCTCATCCATAGAATGGTAAGACCACAAATATATTTTGCTGTTACGTTAACACTAAACCTATGACAGTGATTCCCTCGTTTCTCCCCGTGAAAACGAGACTTTTTCCAAACTCCATTGCAAATTTTGAAGCTTGGTGGCGTCTCATCCGGTTATGTCATTGCGACCTCTGAACCAGCAGACAGCTAAGTCTCAACCCCGAGCCCTGTTGACATCTACAAAAGACAGGTCTCGATACTCGTTGACATTTACAAAAGACGAGTATCACCAAATTTTGAAGCTTGGTGGCGTCTCATCCGGTTATGTCATTGCGACCTCTGAACCAGCAGACAGCTAAGTCTCAACCCCGAGCCCTGTTGACATCTACAAAAGACAGGTCTCGATACTCGTTGACATTTACAAAAGACAAGTATCACCAAATTTTGAAGCTTGGTGGCGTCTCATCCGGTTATGTCATTGCGACCTCTGAACCAGCAGACAGCTAAGTCTCAACCCCGAGCCCTGTTGACATCTACAAAAGACAGGTCTCGATACTCGTTGACATTTACAAAAGACGAGTATCACCAAATTTTGAAGCTTGGTGGCGTCTCATCCGGTTATGTCATTGCGACCTCTGAACCAGCAGACAGCTAAGTCTCAACCCCGAGCCCTGTTGACATCTACAAAAGACAGGTCTCGATACTCGTTGACATTTACAAAAGACGAGTATCACCAAATTTTGAAGCTTGGTGGCGTCTTATCCAGTTATGTCATTGCGACCTCTGAACCAGCAGACAGCTAAGTCTCAACCCCGAGCCCTGTTGACATCTACAAAAGACAGGTCTCGATACTCGTTGACATTTACAAAAGACGAGTATCACCAAATTTTGAAGCTTGGTGGCGTCTCATCCGGTTATGTCATTGCGACCTCTGAACCAGCAGTCAGCTAAGTCTCAACCCCGAGCCCTGTTGACATCTACAAAAGACAGGTCTCGATACTCGTTGACATTTACAAAAGACGAGTATCACCAAATTTTGAAGCTTGGTGGCGTCTCATCCGGTTATGTCATTGCGACCTCTGAACCAGCAGACAGCTAAGTCTCAACCCCGAGCCCTGTTGACATCTACAAAAGACAGGTCCCGATACTCGTTGACATTTACAAAAGACGAGTATCACCAAATTTTGAAGCTTGGTGGCGTCTCATCCGGTTATGTCATTGCGACCTCTGAACCAGCAGACAGCTAAGTCTCAACCCGAGCCCTGTTGACATCTACAAAAGACAGGTCCCGATACTCGTTGACATTTACAAAAGACGAGTATGACCAATTTTGAAGCTTGGTGGCTTCTCAACCAGTTATGTCATTGCGACCTCTGAACTGGCAGATAGCCAAATTTCGTCTACCATTGAGCTTAGTAGCGTCCCAACCGGTTATGTCATTGCGACCTCTGAACCAGCAGACAGCTAAGTCTCAATTCCGAGCCCCGTTAACACTTACAAAAGACAGGACTCACCGATGCTTGCTGACATTTACAAAAGGCAAGTATCTCCCCTTCAGCCCCGCAAAGGGCTAACCTCGAGATCGCTGACGTCTTAATCGGTTATGTCATTGCGACCCCTGAACCGACGGATAGCCACGTCTCAAAGACCACGTCCCCAAGCAAGAACAAGATTGGAGATTCGACAGAAGCCAAAACAAAAGAAAGAATTTCCATTAATTCCAAAAGATAGGGGACACATGGAGGCACGTATACAACGACCTACAAGCGTACAATGTACGATCTGAGCCGCTCTCCGAGGGCATTCAGCCTCGTCTTCCTGTCATCAGCAGCCTGGGCGAGCGCCTGTGACCTCAGCTCAGCCTCATCAAAGTCCACCGCCTGGGCCAGACGAACTTCAACTTCCGCCAAAGTTGCCCTCTGTGACAACTCCTGCCGCGCAAACTCCTCGCTCTGAGCTCTGAGCTCTTCAAGCCGCGCAGTTCCTCAAGACGCACCGGTATGGCCTTGGATAAGAGGAGATTTGCTTTCCTGATCATTTCCTCCGCCTTCGCAATCTTATCCTCAGCGCCGAGAAGAGCACTAGTGGAGGCGTCAATTGCACTTCCAACCTCCGCTTGCCTTGTTTCCAAGGATTTCAAATCAGAAGAGATGGCCTTAGCAGCCTCTTGAGCAGCAAGCCGGGCCTCGTGCTTTCGGGCAACAAGACAAGCGAGCTGCTCGTCAGCTAAGGACGCCGGGTCTGAGCGATAGAGACGGCGCCACTCCTCTACAGCCTTCTCAAGGTCATCCACCAGGAGTTCTAAAGCAGTAGCCTGATGGTACCCCTCGAAGTCCCGAATACTCTCAATATCACGGGAGAGGACCACCTTCAGCTTTGAGAATGGTACAGGCGAGCCCTTCAAAACTAGGACGATGGTTCGCTCCAAGCTTTTATAAAAGCTATCGACCAGGTCACCTATGTAATCATTCTCGGCCTCAGCCATTTCGGGCAGGGAGGCAACCTCGGAATAGTCCACCAGCCTGGTCGACGCCGTCGCAGAAGAAGCAGCGGGAACACTGACAGCAGCAGGACTAGCCGAAGGCGATCTTGGCGGAGTCCTCATCGAAACCAGCACGCCAGCCACCGCGGAGGTAGGACTGGTAACCACCTCTTGGGTAGCAGGCTCAACCACCAGGGTTGGAGAAGTAGGGCTTGCGATCACCCTCAGTGCCGCACTCGGCAAAACAGTCCGCACCTCATTTATTGATGTGATTGGGAGGGAGGATACCTCCGGAACTGTCGTCCCTTCAACCTCTGGTCTTTCAGCTGATTTAGGCTGATAAGAAGGAAGGTCGCCATACAGCGCGTCCAACACAGCAGCATCCGCCGTGGCCGAAGTGCTCATGTCACCCCTCGATCCCTCAGGAAGATCTACTGGCTCCCTTGAAGCTGATGCATCTTGAGGCCGAACACCTGTAACAAGACTGCGGTTAGTCGGGACATTATATACAGAAGAAGCCAAGAGGGTACGACAATACCAAAGGATGATGTTGCCTCGAACATCTCGTCGGCCGCACCAGTCTCCAGAGGCTCCATCGGAAAATTTTTGGCAGAATCAACACGAATAGCCGGCTCGTCTTCACTTGCCGAGTATCCTGTAGACCACCCGATAGAGCTCGATGCCTCAGGACTTCTTTTAGAAGTCCCAACGCCTGAAGGACCAACATCAGCCGCGCCACTCCCAGACTCTTCCGAGTGAGCAGGGGAACCAGCTGCAGCCCCATAAGTGAATAGGGGATCATAATGTTCCCCTTGTTCTCCAGCTGCCTCAACCCCTACAATCAAAAAGGATTGAGGATAAATCAATGGGAACGCACAAAAGGCGTATTATATGAACAAGGTTAACCTTACCCAGACATGGAGCGAATTCACCACTAGTCGGTTCAGCAACCGACGGTTCAGCTGCTAATGCGGCAGCAGGAATCGCTGTAGAGGGATAACCCTCTACGACAATCGTAGGAGCTTGGCGACGGGGCTTCTTCGCCAATGACTTCCTACGAGATCCGCTACCTGCCCGCTTTCTCTTGAAGTGGACGTCAGAATCCTCTTCTTCCACTCCTCCCGCACGTCGTGGGGAAGACGTCCCCACCACACCAGAGCCAGCCGCAGGAGTATCAGCTCCAGCCCCCATCTCGAAGCGAGGGCTCCCCGCATCAGAAGCCTCGCTGTCATCCACAGCGATGAACTCCTCCAAGCCGGGGACACGAACCCTTTTGCCTTCTCTCTTATCAGAGGCTTTCCGCCTCAGTCGCTGAGAGATTAACTTCACACCCGTACTATTGGCATTAAATCCAGGAGGTGTGGAGTTGGAAGCCGCGTACCACTGTCAAAAGCACAAGGTCGTCGAGAGGCCGGGATCCTGCAGCGGCGTGCGTAGCCACGCCCCAGTGCCATCCGCAGTAAAGAACCGCCAGGCACGGGCCCCATCAATAAGACTCCCCATGAAAGCCAGGTCCGAATTGGGATTGCCCACATACAGCTGGTCGTACCCGAATTGGCGGGCAAATCGACTCGGGACGTAGGGTTCCAGGTAGCAGGTATCCCCACTCCTGTACAGCAAGTGCGAGGGCCGGATGCTGACCAGCCACTCGAAAACGCCCCGACTCATGGGAGACCGCCCTGACTCCGCATCTCGGAATTCCTCGTTGTATCCTGCACCCCGAATGCGAGGAAAACAGCGGAACAGGCTATAAGCGTCATGACGACGCACTAACTTACGGGCCTCGGCCACGTAGGTTTTCATCCAAAAACACCCTTCAAACCGGCGGAGAAGCGCCGTTCGAACACCCTGCGGAGGGTCTTCCCCAGCTCCGATCAAAGTAGGGCATTGTAGGGCGAACCACGCCATCAAGTAGGTGTACGGCAGACCCACCCTAGGATTGGGTCCATCGCAAGGAAGGATAGCACTCTTCCCACGTCTTGTCGCCGGCGGCCTGCAGAAAGCCTCCGTTAATGCGCGAAGGCCTCTTTGAATACAACACACCATGGCCGGGAGAAGACCCAGACAGTGGCCATGGGCCAAGCGAACGGCGGGTAGCAGAACATTCGGGTGGACGATGTCACCCGAGGAAGAAGGCACAACACACTTCTTTAACCAGACGGTTAAGAAACCGGCCAGCAGCGCCTTTCGAGACATAGGCCGACGGGCCTGATGGTGAAAGCTCCGAAGGGTATCACCCTTCTCATAGGGACCAGCGTCTTCTGTTACGACGATATCCCTTTGGAGACACATCTCCATCCTTTCAACAATATCGCCATCAGCAACTCCGCGATGAGCTGCTTCAGGAGCATTCTTCATGTCTGGGAACAGGTAACTTCCCCAGCTCTTTAAGCTCTTCGAGCTACCCTTGCCACCACCGTGGATGCTGGAACAGATATGCAAGTGGCACATCAACTCCCGATAAGTCTCGAGCAGAGCAGGCTCCTGTTTCTCCAGAATAGCCAACTCTGCCTCACAGGGAAAGTACTCTTCATATGGAAGAGACCCGAAAGGCAGAGCAGAGATTTCCCACATCTCATGCAAAGCCATGCCCAACTCGCCAACCGGGGTGAAGAAGGTCCCCGAAGCCGGGCAGTACAACTCAAGGATGGCGTAAAAGCACGCCACCTTCATTTCAATACCGTAGCAGGTCGCCCTGACGGCCTCATAGAGGTTCAGCTCCTCTAAGTCCTCCTTGAAGTGAGCGAGGATGTAGTTGGTCAACTCCGCCCACCATGTCTTAGGAGGATGAACCCAACCGGGAGCCCTGAAGTCAGTTGCAGGATAGTTCCCGTCAACTGCGCAGAATTGAGTGCCAAAGGTCTGCGCCACAGCCGGGTTCTCTCCCACTGGAAGTTCCCGCGATACCTTCCCAGGGTATAGCCCCATTATGCTGAGGGGAGGGCCCGCCCTCGAATAGCCGGACTGAAAGGTCAATCTCCCAACATGAACGGATTCGACGCTTCGGCTTATGCCCCACGCCATCTTCCGAGCCTGAGTCACATTCACGAAAGAAGATAAAGGAAAGTGCCGCTTAGTCGACGGAAGGTAAAACTTCTCGCCATCCAGTTGAAAGATCCATTGTCCTTCGCCTGCCTGCAACTGGCGATCGGGATCGGACGCGGCATCCCCGAACATAAAGTCGGGCTTTCTGTAAGTCCGACGGTCAACATCCTCAAGAGGAGCCGTGGTCAAGATACTCCGCGTGGTCTGCGGATGACCGCCTTGGATGAGTGTATCCCGGACGAGGGAGCTCCGCTCACTGAACAAAGAAGCCTGTCCATGGAATTGCAGGCTGAGGTTACCATCTACTCCACTAGTCAGCCCAAACAGACTGCTCAGGAGATCGGGAGCGTAATGCACTGCAAAGACAGAAACGAACTATTATTAGTTCAACAATCAAGTGGATACGAAGACATAAAAATTCACTAAGGCATAGCCTCGCTCAGCAAGCAAGGCCAGCAAGGCGACAGCTTCGCGAATACAATTGCATTTTTGCAGAAAGCGTCCAAAGTACCAACTTCGCTTAAGCAGGAAGTGGTATAGCCCTAAGGGCTGACGACACCAAGAGGGCATCATGGTCAAAAGTCACCCTTCGTGGCCATGACTGAAGGAACAAACCTATATCCTGTTCCTCAACAGGATGGAAACTGCCCGAGTAATGGCTTCGTACGGAAGCCTAAGGAAGAACTGTTCGGTTCTTAATTCCCTTGTGCAAGGAGAATAGGGAAGTTCAGGGAAACGAGTTCCCTAATGAGGACAGATCATATTCGATCGTCCTAATAGCCAAATGTCGGCTCCAAAGGAGAGAGACCACGGTCTCTAATCAGATAAGAAAGTCCCTTACCGGTGACTGGTCGCTCGATGACCGGAGGAGGAGGGCCCTCCGCTGCAGAAGTCGCCACTTCTTTTCCCGCTCGTCTTTTGGGCGCCATTGCAGAGCTGCAAGAATTCTCAAGGTTCTCTGAATGAAGAAAGAAGAGGAAGAGGGAAAGTCAAGAAATCTCTCTGAAAAAAGAAGATCTTTTCCTGCTCAGCCCGATCGGGCTTTTATATGCCAATCAGCGCCTGAAACGAGGCCTCGAAAAGGGCGTATGCCGCCGTTTCGAATTAATTCGAAACGCCGCCCAAAGCGCCTTCCCGAGAAGCGCTGCTTCGATTCCGCTAAGGGTTAACTTCGCCACAAGTTAAAGTGCGGGCTTCGCACAATCCTTCAAGGACTTCGCCGAAAGGCTTACCTTAGCCCTCTAAAAAGGCGCTGACATGCCAGCCTCGCGAAGATTACCCAAAGAAAGGACTATGTCCTTAACTCCGCATACAGTTTAGCCCCGCTATGGCCAAACCCTCAAAGAAAGCAAGCAAAGATCAGATAATCAAGAGATGAACTTTCATTGATTTAAAAGGAAGAGTATATTGATATTACATCAAAGTTGTGTTTCATACAACACACCCAGTTGCTCGACAGGGTCATTTGCGCAAAAAAGCATACAAGTGGTTTTACCCGCTTCTAAGTCAAACCGACTGGACAAAGGAGGCCTTCCTCCTGCATAAGGCTGTAATCAGTGACGCCGCAAGGACACGGTCATTATTCTCCACAAAAATGGCAGATCTTGCCAGGCCATTTTTATTGAAGCCTGGCAATAAAAACCTATCGCCGCCAACACGATAGATCACGTATAATGGGAATCGGCAATGATACCAGTGATCTAACGGGTGTGAGGCCCGCTTTCCCGAAGTGGATCACCCTTAAAGGCCACCAAAGTTGAAAGTTGGCAATGATGCCAGTGATCTCACAGGTGACGCCCACTACCCCGAAACGGATCATCTCCGACAAAGCGGCTACCAGCCTCACCTCAGAACGAATCATCTCGTATAAGAGGCTGCCAATAGCCTCTGGGACACGCACCCGCTGCCCCGAATTGTTCCTCCTGCTTAAAAGTAAAGCTTCAACTGGGGAAGCATAAGGCAATTTTATGGTTCCTTCCATCAAGTCACAAGATTGGCGAGCATAGCCCACTGTATTGCAAAATCAGAACAGATTAGCAGTTAAGCACAGAAAAAACTGCAAATCAGAATCTTTCGGGTCAGAGCAATCCAATTTCAGCAGAGGACAAGCCTCGCCTGCACAGCACTGATGGGCTGGCTCAGCAAACACCAAGTCCAAGCCTCACCTATATAGCTAGCCAGACTGACCCCGTGGGATGCAGTCTTAGCTCCGCCTATATGGCAAGACTGGCTCAACTATTGAAGAGACCCAGTCCCAAGTTCTGCCTGGGCAGCGAATTTAATATGCAGTGATCTTTCTGGGAAGCTATGCCAAAATCCTTCTCTGCAGATCAGTTAAATAGAGAACAAGGGAAGCTAATCCCTGAAGCAGCCGCTGAAGATGAATCAAGGGAGATGAATTCCCTAAAATTGGTGAAGTCGTTGAACGATCAAGACTTACCGGTCCTTGGTCGGATAATGACCAGAGTGGGCATTCCCACTAATTCAGAGATCTGAGTATCTCTCTCAACCAAGAGAAGAGAAGAGAGGCAAAGCACTTCTCTTCAGAGGACCTCAAGTGTCCTATTTATAGGCCCCATGGCCTGAGCGCTGCCGCCTCAAGCGTGGAAGCACGAGCGCATTTAAGGCATTTACTGCGCCTTGAGAACAGGGACGGTTTCCCTTGGAACCGTACGAAGGGAGAAACGTCTCCCTCATAAAAGGCACTTATGGCGCCTTGAAAAAAGGGAATATCCTCCCTCGGAAATGTGCAAATCGGAGAATATCTCCCTCGATCAGCACGAAGAAAGGAGTAATCCTCCTCGTAACCGGCCACAGCAGTTGGCATCGGGAAAGCGACAGATGTTCCAGAGCGAACTTATCTAGCTGCGAAGCTACCCAGACGCGAGTCTACATGATTCCTCGGCGAATCTACATCCCAAAGCAGGATTCAAGGCGAAGCTGAACTCAACCATCATGGCGACGTTCATACTCCACACCACCACCAATCAAAGCAGTTCAAAGTGTTTCGTAGTCTGAGCCATTGCAGACTTTCAAAAACTTTGAAGGGGTCTTGTTGACACTTAAAAAAGACAAGATTCTTATTGGTCCGAACAATGTCTAAACTTGTTGACATTTACAAAAGACAAGTGACAGACGAGCTGAAGACCAGTTTTCACCCATCTCCAAGGGACAAGGAAGCAACTTGGACTCCACTGATCCAGCAAGCAGACAGTGAACCCGGATTGTTTCTAAACAGACCTCAGCAGGTCTAAAGATGCTAGCACTTAGCATCGCATGAACCCAAAGGGATAGCCTCGTTTGAGAGGCTAATATCACTCGACTTCGCCAAGAAGCCATCTAAAGCCTCGCCAAGAAGCCAACTGACAGCCTCGCCGAAAAGCCTCTTTTTCGGACTTCGCCAAGAATTGCCTCTAGCTCCGCCACGAGCTCAATGCAGGCAGCTCCGCCATTGGTCTTCTATGGTCAACCTTTGACCAATCAAATCTCCGGATGAGATCAGATCCAATCAGATCAAATCCAATTAAGATCAAATCAGAGATCAAATTTGGCAGTTGATTGCCGCAATCTCTTGACTCTTCTAAAACGAGTAAGAAGATCAGGGGAAATCCTCCAACGATATGGAAAGGATCAAAACAGATCAAGAGGATCAACCGACCTGCCAATTCTAGCTCCGCAGAAGCTATCCTAGCCTCGCAGCAAGGCTAATTTCCAGATTTAAACAGATTTGATTCAATCTGTTTCCATATCTTCAAGGGACGATTATACCCTTGCTCTCCCTATAAATAGCCCGCCAGGGGTACAAGGAGAGGGGAGAGAGATCAATCAATCGATGAATCGAGAGGAATCGAGAGATCAATAGAGATCGATCGAAGAGAGAGGACTCCACAAGCAGAGGCTTCTTCACAAAGCACCGTGCGCTCTCGAATTCAGAGACCTTTTAGAGAATTGCTTTCTCTAATCAGGGTGTTGATACCCTAACATCGTCCTTCTTCTCAAGGAATCTCCGGAACCAGGCGAGAAGGAATTCCTTATTGACGGCGGTTTTGAGAAGCAGCAAGAGGGTTCTACCAACCTTCTGTTCTCTGATTCCCCGAACCAGGCGAGAAGGGAATCTCATCGCTCGCATCGTCAAAGGGACAAAGTGGTCGCGCGCTGACCAGACTCCTATCGGCACACTTCTCCAGAATCTCTGAGGAGATCTACTTGTAATCTTTTTAAGAATACTTGTAATTTAGCTCCTCAAACTTTTTATTGTAAGTTTTCCCCCTTTGCAAACATAATGGAAAACAGAGTCATATGAACCTCCTTACCATTACCGTCATGGAGAACAACGACCTTCAATTTGAGATTGTCACGCTCACCAATTTGAAATTCATGCTTCTTCACCCACTTTTGTGGTTTTATCTTGGTTCCAACAGTAGCAAATAATTTGACATTCTCATCAATGTCTTCAACTTGTTCAGCTTAAAACTGGTTACATGATCTCCACTCGGTGAAACATCCGGTGAAGTCTTTACTGATACCGAGCCAACTGGAGGTGGTGGAGTAGCATCAATCTCTATCCGCTGTGATACATCCTTGATCTTCGTCCTCTCCTCCTGCTGAGAGATGGTAGACTTCAACAATAAAATCTCATCAAATGTGACATGCTTACTTAACACAATCTTCTTGTTTTCGAGGTCTCATAACTTGTAGCCTTTCATATTTCTATTGACGCCCAAAAACACAAACTTCTTTGCTCTTGGATTTGTCTTACCATCTTTGACACTAAAGTAGGCCGAACTTTCATATACATACATCAAATTATAATCCTGAGCAGCTCCACCTGATCAAATATCCAACGGAGTTTTGCCTCCTATCGCAGTCGCTGACAGTCCATTTATGAGATTGCTAGCATATACAATCACCTCAGTCCAAATCGATTTGTCTAATCGTGCATTAGACAACAAACACCGTGCCTTCTCTAGAAAAGAATGGTTAATTTTCTTAACCAACCCATGTATTCCATCTATGAAGTGAGTATCAGTACCAGTGTTCTGGTCAAATTGTAGGAATTGGTTCTTGTATCTTTCAACATTATCAATTTAGAGCTCTTTAATCTTCCTACTAATCTGTTTCTCCATTATATCCTCCACTTCACCAACATACCTAGGACTTCAAATCTTTGTCTCATGGATATATCCAAAAATATCTAGATAAATTATCAATAAAAGAGATAAAGTACTGATGATCTTCAAGCGATATAGTCTTGGCAGGTCCCTAAATACTTACGTGAACACAATCAAGAAGACCTTCTGAGCGGTGAGTAGTGGTGTCGAATTTCACCTTCGTCTTCTTATCCAGAACGCCGTGTCCACCCAATTCTATGTTGCACGTAGATGCACCTTCCAATGATCCCTTATTTACTAGAGCTTACAAAGACTGTTCACCTGTATGTATGGGCCTCATATGTCAAACCTATGTGCAATTATCATCTGAAGAGTTAGAAGTCGCCACTCACCCTGTAACCATATTACCCATCAAGTAGTATAGGTTATTGCGTCAGACGCCCTTTATCATCACCATTGAGCCTCTAATTATCTTGAGAACACCATCTCTAATAGATACTGCATGACCCAATGTTTTCAAGACACCAACTGAGATAAGATTCTTTTTCACTTGAGATACATACCTCACTTTCTTCAGTTTCCATACCATCCCATCAAACATCTTGATCTGGATTGTACCTATTCCTTCCATGTTACATAGGCGATCATCACCCATGATAACAGAACATCCATCTAGTTTCTTAAAACTAGAAAAAACAATTCCTATTAGGACATAAATGATAGGTAGCTCCAGTATCTAATATCCATTCAGAGTCTCCTGAGTAGTCAACAATAGGAGTAGTAACAGAGAAAGAGAATATCGATGAGTCTGAGTCTGATCCATCTGCTTGTGAAGTACTGGCTTGAGTACTGACTACCTGTGCAAGATTTGTATTGGTCTTCGACTCCTTCTTCTAACCATTATCCTTGATCTTTGGACAATCAACCTTCCAGTGTCCTATCTCTTTGCAGAAGGCACACTGGTTCTACTTCAAATCTCTGAACCCTGGTCTAGATTCTAATCTCTGACGCTCACTTTTGCCCTTCCGATTGGAACCTCTGCCTCTTACCATCAACGCTTCTACTGATGTACCATTGGAAGAATACTGCTTGTCCTTCCTCTTCGCTTCATAACTCATAAGAGCAGCCGATATATTGTTAAGTGTTTGTTTACCATTGATTGTAGGCTGTCTAAAAATGTCCAAATAGACAAGCCCCTGAGAAAGCAGAGTTCCAGCATCAAGGCGCGTCGGCCCGAAGCCCGCGTCTCAGCATCAAGGCGCGTCGGCCCGAAGCCCGCGTCTCACCATCAAGGCGCGTCGGCCCGAAGCCCGCGTCTCAGCATCGAGGCGCGTCAGCCCGAAGCCCGCGTCTCACCATCGAGGCGCGTCAGCCCGAAGCCCGCGTCTCACCATCAAGGCGCGTCGGCCCGAAGCCCGCGTCTCAGCATCAAGGCGCGTCAGCCCGAAGCCCGCGTCTCAGCATCAAGGCGCGTCAGCCAGAAGCCCGCGTCGGCCCGAAGCCCGCGTCTCAGCATCAAGGCGCGTCGGCCCGAAGCCCGCGTCTCAGCATCAAGACGCGTCGGCTCGACACCCACGTCTCGGTTGCAACTACCCGGAAATAAGGGGCCAGTCACCGCACATGTAGCGGGAAGTGGCCCCTCATTGTGGAGCGTTTTCAGGGGGCACGTTCATCCCCAGGGACCTCTATAAATAGCCCGGTTGGCATCAACAAAGGGACACACATATACACACAGAGAGAGATCATCAATAGAGAGAGAGAGCTTGACTCTTCAAGCCAGCTTGCTGCGTACAAGTTGCTCTTCGCCTACCTTCTCTTTTAGAGTTTTTGGTGGACGGAGCTGAGTTACTCCCTCTACCGACCGAAGAGAAGATCCCTCGACGGTCCAGAACGGTCATCTGGTCAACGGAGAACAAGATTCACTCTCCACCGCCACCCGAAGAACCCAGCACTAAACAAAGGGGGAATTCAAGATTCAATATTCCCCCTCCCTTGTAATCGAAAGATTAAGCCGGCTGTAATTTTTCATCTGATTCAAGGAAACGTTACTCCAGCCCCCCTTTTCCGTGTCAAACAAGAGATGGCGACTCCGCTGGGGACCCGGTTTGTCACTGATGAACAAACTGTGGCGCAGGATGATGTTCTCCGTAAGGGGAAGATGGTCGAAACACTCGTTGTCGAGTTCGACCAGGCGAAGTATGAAGAGTTCCTCTCTTCTGGCTCCAAGGGCCCAAAGACCCGCGTCTGCCGCCGGGTCTTGACAGGGAACGGCCTCGAGCCCCGATCGGTGGCCTTCTCGAGCTCCTCTGTTGCCCACTGTGCCAAGACAAGTTCACGCGCCAACGCCTCCCAGAAGGCCCGCGTGACCTCAGGCACTGCTGTTGCGATCAACCGCATCGCACAGAACTCACGCGTCAACGTCTCTCAGGAGACCCGCGTGGTGAACACTCTTGGTTCTATAAACCAGGATGTTGTTGGTTTCTCTCCACCTCCTCGACGCAACTGGAATGCTGAGCGTCGACAGAGGAGACGCGCGCGTCAACTCCAAGTCGGAACCGTTGGTTGTCTGACCGGGGGTGGACGCGGCGTACAATCTGATGCCTTGCCCGCATCTCGTCCAGTGCGTGAGATCCGCGTTTGGCGACCCAAACGCGATACTCCTCAAGTTGGGTCCTCCGAGGACCAACTCATCAAACGCCAGGGTGAAACCTCCGCGTCTTTCCAAACGCAGGAAGTACGCACTCATAGGCGTGGGGCCCAGCAGCCCACTCTCTCTCAAGCAACTCTGCCTAAACGCATCAGGCAGCAACGCGAGACTCGCGCGCGCGCGTCATACAGCCGCGTCATGAGAGCCGCGCCCCTGAAGTCTGCGTCCAGCCTGAACAGCACATGACTGTCCCCCGTCTTCGACGTTGCGAGACCAGTCTCTTTAATCCCCCTCCCACGGATTTGAGGGATTATTTGACAAGAAAAAGAAGTGCCAATCAAGCCACTTCGTCATGCTGCTGTCAACAGCTCATCCATATGCTCTCTGGATGCCATTATGGATCAGGCGTGCACCAGCAGTCCTTAATCAGACAGCTGACCCTGATTCCTCCGTCAGCCAAAAGAAAACGCTCCCACAGGAGGAGAACCTTCTCAGATGTTGAATACCCGGAGCTTACTGCAAACATGACTAGCAGAGGCAAGGGAAAACAACCAATGGTCAACTCAGAGGAATCTGATTCTGAGCCGGAAGGGGTGTATCAACACACTCGCACCCGGACGGGGCCATTCCCCCAATTGACTATAATGCCTTAGCCCGCGGCATTAGAATGGGTGATTCTCACTCCGCTATAGTGGAGTCGCAGGCTTCAAACTCTTCCGTCGAGAAGGAGGCTTCCGCCTACATGGCAGACACTCCTGAGGAGACGGCCAGGCGTTTAGAACAGACGCAGAAGCACCAGATGGATATAATCGCCTCTCAACAGAGATCCATTGACTCCCTCAAGCATATGCTTGAGAAATTGCTTGAAGAAAGAGCGAGATCTCCTCCTAGACGGCCGAAGGGGAAAGGGAGAAAGGGAGGAAGCCCACCCTCCGAACCTTCCGACGAGACACGACGATCTACCTCGGATGTGTCTAAGCCCTCGTCGCAGGCAAGAAGCGACCCAGACCCGGAAAAGGCTCATGCTAAGAGAATGAGCCTGCTGGAGCAACGACTCAATGCCCTTGCCAGTCGTAAAGATCTCCAAGAGGCTGGAGTAGTCCGGCCCTATCCGGCCGAGTGGGACTTAGTCCCATACCCTCCTAAGTTCAAGGCTCCAACTCTCCAAGCATTTGACGGGAAGGGGTCACCCAACCAGCACATCTACTACTTCAAATCCCAGACCGGGAATGTAGTAGATAACGACGCTATACTGGCGCGACTGTTCATAGGCACCCTGAAAGGGTTGGCCTTTGAATGGTTCATGAAGCTCCCAGAAGGTTCAATCAAGAACTGGAGCGACTTGGAGAAGCTATTTCTGACACGCTTCTTCGAAGATGATTCGGAAGTGACAATGCCCACCCTTTTAGCTACCAAACAGCGAAAAGGAGAGTCCGTTAAGTCTTTCGTAGAAAGATTTCGGAACGTGGCACTCCGATGTCCAAGCGGCATGACCCAGGCCACCCTGGTGGAAACATGCCGCCACAATCTCCAAACCTCACTCCTTGCTCAAATAGGAGTTGCTGAAAGCCGCACCTGGAAACAGTTAGTCCAACAAGGTGAACAGGCTGAGGAGATTGTTGCCCGTGTCAGGGCGGAGGAAGGCAAGCTGCGGCCGGAAAGGTCGACAAGGCGTGCACCGGCACCAGACACCTCCCTCCAGACGAAGCGGAAGGATAACTTGGCGACGGAGACCAAATCTCCCACCAAACCTCAAACAGGCAGGGCAAGTGGCTCTTCAAGCCAGCCACGCCCCAACAAGCAGTATTCCTTCAAGGAGGAACACGTCGATTCACTCTTCAAGCTACTCAACACGAGCAATCGACTGAAGCTCCCTGAAATTAGGCGCCCAGAGGAAGTCGGCAAGACCGACAATCCCAACTACTGCATGTACCACAGGATGTTGGGACATCCTACCAAAAGTTGCTACGTCTTCAAGGACATTCTTCAGGCTCTGATTGACGCGGAGGTGTTAAAACTCCGACCAGAGCAGAAGAAAGTGACGGCCAATGTGACGTCGGTTCTCCAGTTTGGGAGACAACCTCCAACGCCTGCGGGGGTAACTCCTATTCCAAGGGGAGAATTAAGAGTGGTCAACACAGACCCTCACCAGCAACAGGAGAAGGGCTTGGTAGCCGTCCCTACACCTCAGGGGGAAACCATGTGGGTCCACCCTGACCTCGTCGATGAACAGCAGTGGACTACTGTGACCAACAGGAAGTCCAAAGGCAAGGTAAAAGCTTCGTCCTGCCATGTGGTATGTGCCTCCTCCCGAGAAGCAGAGGATGATGTTCCCTCACTGACCGATTCAGAGGAGGAAACGATAGTCTTGGCCGCAGAGCCCAACCAACCGACGACAGGAACCCGTTCAGGACAGGCGTACTTGAAACAGTACGGCGAGACGGCAGTAGCCCCTCCACAACCAACTGCGGAGCCAGTCAGGCCCTCCACAAAGCCACCTGTGGAAAAGCAGAAGGAGACTCGATTCTCTCGAGCCCTTCAAAGAGGCATCGCGGAAGGGTCTTCGGCACCTTACCGCTTTGATGTCCTGGCTCAGCTGGCCAACATTCTGGCACGCATTACCTTGTATGAACTTCTTAGACTATCAAAGTCGACCAGGGAAGCTCTGCAAGAAGCTCTGGCGAATGCTGAGGCCTTCGTGACCCAGGTGCCGAAAGAGGAAGATGTAGATGATTGCCTCCACACTTCCCAGAATGCCCCCTGCATCACCTTCACGGCAGATGATATGCAGGTGAAAGGGAAGCATGATCGACCCCTGTACTTCACAGGTTACATCGGATCATCTGAGGTGAACCGCATTCAGGTAGATCCAGGGTCCGCACTGAGCATCATGCCCCGCCGAGTCATGCAACACCTCGGTATCCCTACCCACCGTCTGAGCCCTACACAGACGACCATTTACGGGTTCAATGCCAACGGTACCTGTCCGATGGGGAAGATCAAGCTCAAGTGCCGGATTGGGAGTCTCAAGTCGGAGGTGACGTGCTATGTCATCGATGCCGACACTTCCTACAATCTGCTGCTGGGACGACCATGGATCCACCGCAACTTCATCGTTCCCTCCACTCTTCACCAAGTCATGAAATATATTGACGCGAGTGGGAAGGTGCAAACGTTGGTTGCCGAAAGGTATCCGTTCAAGGGGGTCGAGAATTATTTCACGGATTCCCTCTTATATCAGGATCCGGTGGATGAAACCCCGCAACTGGAGGCGCCAGACTCTGGTAATGAGGCTGACACTGAGCCCGAGCAAGAAAAGTGCCTGTGGGAGTTAGAACCACTTGTAAAGAGCACTAATAAGCTCGATGTTGATAATACCACCGACGATGCAGGCGGTTGGTATATTAATGAGAATCTAGACTTTGAATATTTTTCTGCGTGTGCATCCGATTCAATACCGTCGGATACTACTACCGACGTAGACGATGACATCTGGTCGGCAATGGATGCTTT
This sequence comes from Agave tequilana, assembly GCA_038442645.1. Taxonomy (NCBI): domain Eukaryota; kingdom Viridiplantae; phylum Streptophyta; class Magnoliopsida; order Asparagales; family Asparagaceae; genus Agave; species Agave tequilana. The sequence continues at coordinate 14,540 of JAVJIF010009164.1, read as the reverse complement.
GACATCATTGCATGTACCAGTAAAATCATCTTTCGGGACATACCAGGATAATGATGATGCACAAGAATCTATATTCATGGTTCCAGCCAGACGGAAAGGCCAAAAACCAATTCTCTTTGGGCGAATCTCATCTGAGCCAATGCCCCGCGAAGACTCGAAAAGCGAAGAGGAATCCCCTCAGCTCAGTCATTATGAACCAAAAGCGCTCAAAATGATGAAGCAAATGGGGTACGATCTAACCAACAAGCCCGGGTTGAACTTCGGCAAAGGAAGGAGGACGCTACTTTGATCCTTTGTGCCAAAAGGGAAGGCCCCCGATTATTATCATCAGACGCGCCGGGGGTTGGGCTATGTATCAACTCCAGTCCCATCAGCCTCTGATTCTCGAGAGTCGTCAGGTCGCGATTGCTCTTCAGACACGTCATCGTGGGAGTCAGATGTCAGTGTCGGCAACATCTTCAAAGGGCTTTCAGTAAACATGGTTTCAACAGGCCATCTGGAAGATGAAGATGAAGAAATGATCCAAGCTGATACAGATCCGTGGATCAAACATTTAAACGCTCTTTGGGATATCCGCTTTGAACAGCGTGAGCCACCCACAGAAGACAAGGTTGTTCAGATCAACTTAGGAGATGAGGCCAACCCCAAGCCCATCTTCATAAGTGACGGCCTGTCGCCTCCAGAATGAGGACATGCCAGGGCTTGATCCACAAGTGGCCATGCACCGCCTCAACATCAATTCGGACGTAAAACCTGTCAAACAACAGCAGCGACGGTTCCGTCCCGAAATAATGGAAGCAATTCAATCAGAAGTCAGAAAGCTTATTGATTCTGGCTTCATCAGGGAGGAACAGCATCCCGACTGGGTAGCCAACATCGTCCCCGTCACCAAGAAGAATGGGAAGATCCGGATCTGCATCGACTTCCGCGATCTGAACGAGGCCTGCCCCAAAGACGAATTCCCATTGCCAATCACGGATGTCATGATTGACAATACTTGTGGATTCGAGCGAATGTCCTTTATGGACGGGTTCTCAGGATACAATCAAATCAAGATGTATCCCGATGACGAAAAGCACACCTCCTTCAGGACACCTCTAGGGGTGTATTGCTATACCGTCATGCCCTTCGGACTGAAGAATGCAGGGGCAACATACCAAAGGGCCATGAACGTCATTTTCCATCAGCAGATACGCAAAACGGTGGAATGCTATGTTGACGACATTGCAGTGAAAAGCCGCACTAAAGGTGATCACATAGCAGACCTGAAGGTGGTCTTCGACATCATGCGGGCTCATCAATTGAAGATGAACCCCACCAAGTCCTTCCTGGGGGTAGCCAGTGGCAAATTCCTAGGATTTGTTGTGACTTCCACAGGAATCCATTTGGATCCGGAGAAAGTCTGCGCTATCCAAGAGATGCAACCCCCCAGAAGCCTCAAGGAGCTCAGGGGATTACAAGGACGATTGGCGTACATCCGCAGGTTCATATCAAACCTTTCCGGGAGATGCCAACCCTTCGCCAAGCTGATGAAAAAGGGTGTTTCATTCATTTGGGACGACGCTTGTCAAAAAGCATTTGAGGAGATCAAACACTACCTCACCCAACCACCAGTCCTTGCAGCTCCAGTATCCGGAAAGCCGTTTCTGGTATACGTCCGAGCAATGGATCATTCTTTGGGAGCTCTACTAGCTCAGAATGACGATCAGGGACGTGAGCAAGCAATCTACTATCTGAGTAGAACAATGATCGGAGCCGAACATCGGTACAACCCGATCGAGAAGGAATGTTTGGCACTGGTGTTCGCCATTCAGAAAATGCGACACTATCTGGTAGGCCAGACTATAAATGTCATATCAAAAGTCAATCCTTTGAGGTTACTTATGACAAAGCCTTCTTCACTAAATGGCCGGCTGGCAAAATGGGCCATGTTGCTATCCCAGTATGATATGCATTTTCTGCCACAAAAGGCTATTAAAGGACAAGCGGTGGCGGACTTCTTAGCTGAACACCCAGATCCCAGGGCAGTCAAACTCTACGAGGATCTCCCAGATGAAGTTGCCGAAGTCTACCTGACTCAGACATCGTTCGAAAGTCAAATATGGCAACTTTTCTTCGACGGTGCATCAAGGACAAGCCGAAAGGGACACGTAGTAGCGGGGGTAGGAGTGGTACTCGTCTCCCCACAAAATTATGTCATTCCCCGAGCTGTCTCACTGACCGAGCCCTGCTCCAACAATGTGGCGGAATACAACGCTCTTTTGATTGGGATGCAATTCGCCGATGAGATTGGCGTTAAAAATCTCGAGGCTTACGGTGATTCTAAACTCATCGTCAGCCAAGTTCGCGGAGAGTATGAGGTCAGACATGAAGATCTAGTACCCTATTACAACGCGACAATCCACATGGCCGAGAGGTTTTCAAACTTCTACATCGACCATATACCGCGCAGGCAAAATGCGCATGCAGATGCACTCGCATCCCTCGCTGCTTCCTTAGCTCTTCCAGCTGGAGCAATGGAGAAAGTATTCGTCTATAGCCACGACCTATACTGTCCAAAAATTCCCCTCGGAGACTACCCAGGGTCAGCGGGAGATCATCGCGGTAAAGAAACACTTGAAGTGTCGACCGCTTCAGGGCTTAAAGACTGGCGATTCCCCTACATTGATTTTGTCTTATACGGCATTCTGCCCGAAGACACCAAGGAGGCGGCCGCCATTCGGAGGAAAGCCCCCAAATTCTACTATAATGCGATTTCGCGAACATTGTATCGTCGATCGCATGACGGGATCCTGCTCCGATGCCTCTCATCAAAAGAAGCCCAAGGAGTATTGAAAGAAGCCCACGATGGTACTTGTGGAGCTCATCAACCTGGCCCGAAATTGGCACATCGACTCCAAAGGATGGGTTACTATTGGCCCAAGATGATTGCCGATGCTGTCGCTTATGCTAAGAGATGTCACGCCTGCCAAATACACGGCGATTTCATCCATCAAGCACCAGGGTACCTCCACTCAACGACCTCTACTTGGCCGTTTGAAATGTGGAGGATGGACGTGGTTGGCCCTATCAGCCCACCATCATCGAAAGGACATCGGTTCATTCTAGCGATAACCGATTACTTCTCAAAGTGGGCCGAAGCTATCCCTTTGAAAGAGGTGAAATCTTCTAACGTGATCAAGTTCGTGAAACATCACGTTATTTACCGCTTCGGTGTGCCTCGGCGTATCATCCATGACAACGGACCCCAGTTCATCAGCCAGGCTTTCCAGAGATTCTGCGCGAAGTTCAGAATCCAGAGTGTGTCCTCAACGGCATACTATCCTGCTGCTAACGGTCTTGCAGAAGCCTTCAACAAGACTATTGGCAAGCTTCTCAAAAAGTTCGTCTCGAAAAGTCAACGAGACTGGGACGACAAGCTGGGTGAATGCTTATGGGCCTACCGCACAACGGTGCGAACCCCAACTAAAGCCACGCCATTTTCCTTGGTATACGGATGCGAAGCCGTCCTTCCATTGGAAATTCAAATTCTCTCTCTACGCGTCGCCTTGACAGCGGAAATGACAACTGAGGAGAAGCATCAGCAGCGACTCCAGGAGTTGGAAGCCTTAGACGACAAGCGTTTGCAGGCCCAACAACAAATCGAGCTTTACCAAGCTCGTATCACCAGAGCCTTCAACAAGAAAGTCAAAGCGCGAACTTTCAAGAAAGGCGACCTTGTCTTAGCTGTCCGAAGACCCATGGTCATGACGCACAAGACAAAAGGAAAATTTCAGCCCAAATGGGAGGGACCGTTTGTAGTAGAGTCAGTCTACTCAAATGGGTCATATCGCCTCATAACTTCAAATGGCGATACACTCATGATGCCGATCAATGGCAAATTCTTGAAGAAGTACTATCCTTAATAGTACTCTTCCTCCGATCAAGTTAAAAGTGCACCTCTGATCAAACATCCGACGCCCTCGACGGCTAAGGATAGAGGAAAATGTTGGTCTTTAAACCCGACATAAATCCTCGACAACTCATCATGCTGAGGGGAATAGCATGACTAGCCCAGCTCAAACGGTAGTTGGTAAAGGCATGTCAAACCCGTTGATAGCTGAGGGTTTGCTAAAAATCCTAAGTGGACTTGAGTCCACTCTTTCCTCCAAAATCCCTTACCAATTCTCGTCCATAGAATGGTAGGACCACAAAATACAATCATTACTACGTTAACACTATACCTCTGGTAATGAATACTCTTTGTCGAGTATAAACTTTGCTTGTTAACTCTGCATAGAGTAACAAACTCTCAAATTTGCCAAGTTAACACTATACCTCTGGCATTTCAAATTCCACTTGTCAATTCTCATCAATAGAATAACAGGTCCTCAAATTGCTCTTATCACGAGCCAATTCTTGTCAAGTTAACATTACACCTCTGACAAACTACTGTTTAAGTTAACATTACACCTCTAAGCAGTACATCGAGTGCCTGTCAAGTTAATATCACACCTCTGATAGTCACCTTTCTTCAGACTTCCGTATCGAAGCTGAAATGGACGATGCCAAGTTAACATCACACTTCTAGCATCCGAGTCATCGCTAAGTTCAACAATACACCTATGGCCATGACCGTTCCTCGACTTCCTCGTCTAAGTCGAGATGACCAATGCTAAGTTCAACATCACACCTCTAGCATTACCTCACTGTTAAGTTAAACATTACACCTATGACAGTGACATTCTGAGTTAAGTTAATATCACACCTCTGACTCACATCCTTGTCGAGTTAACACCACACTTCTGACAAGACTATCTCCAACCCGTTAAGTTAATATCACACCTCTAACGGTAAAAGCTTTACCAGATTCCTCGCGGGTCTAATTTCACTTGTTATTCTCTTCAACAGAATAACAGGTCCACCTAAAGACATTGTTAGGTTAACATTACACCGCTGACAATGTTTTATCAAATTCCCCAGCTGACCTTGAATCAAGTCAATCCCAGACACTTGACAAAAGTTCACCTTCTCTGGGAGTACGCATTCCCCCTGTCACTTTCTTTTATAAAGTGGCAGGTCCACCAAAAATCATCCCATCCCTGTCAAGTTAATATTACACCTCTGACAGTATAATGAAAGTTCCTGAAATAGGAACTTTCCTTACAACTTTTGGCTTATTAAGATTACCATCATAATTTTAATAAAGTCAGAAGATTCATTGCTTCTACGTGTCTAACTGAAGATAAAAAAAAAATTCTTTCAAGACAATGAAGAGGCAAAAAGAAAAGTGTCACTTTTATTCATATCCAAACACATGAAAGTGATACAAAACGCTCTCTTATACAATAAGATTGAGTGTTACAATTAAGGAGTACAAAGAAGTCCCTCTCTCTCTCTGAGGCCGTACTCACTCCTTGAAGCCGCATCTGATCCTAAGTGCATGATGTCTGGAGAAGTGCCAAATTGTGGCGACTGTTGGAACCGATTGTACTTTGATGCACGACGCCAACTTCGAAAGCGCCCTAGCTGACTAAGCCAGGAGCAATGGTGTTCTTGAGGTCCGGTGGCAACAGAAGAACCTGCAACCCTTCGTTCAAGAGTTGATCTTTCCCCCGCAGGCCATCCAAAGGACATGGACTGTCCTTGATGTCACTTCTGGGATGGGAGAGGAAGAGGATCCTCTCTGCCACCGCAACCGCCGGAACCTCCTCGCCGTCATACTTGACCTGACCATCTCTTGCCATCAGGCATGTTTGGTACAGGAGATCTGAAGAGACCTTGGCGAGGGTTGGGTCCTCGTCAGAGACATAATATATTCTCTCATAGGTGACGAGGACCATAATATATTCTCTCATAGGTGAACCTTGAACAAGCTCGCCGGTTGAAGCATTCTTCCGGGAGACCAGCGAACCTGCAAAGAACAAATAAGAGAATCAGAAAATCTGGAACTTAGTATACTTTAACAAAGAAAACTAAGTGACAGACGCGGCAGTCATTGAAGATTTCAGACGCGGGAACAACCCGCACGGTCAAACCACCGCGTCGGCAGAAATAGACGCGAGTCAAAACTGTGCCACGCGCAGGGTTCAAACGCGGCCTCAGTTTGCACCCGCGCTTAATGCACAAGACGCGAAAAACTTCAGAACGCCGAAAATTGCCATCTCTCTGTTGGGTGAACAGGAGTTGCAAGATTCAGGTCTGAAACGCGCCAAGGCAATGACCATGAGCAAAGCCAGCGTCAAGAACCCGCGTTCAGAGAAGTTCAAGTCACCGGCACAAATTCCAGAATAGGAATGCACCAGGATTTCATTCAGATGGCTATGCCAAAGTACAGGCTACGAACATCATCGGGGTGACATACCAGCAGAGGCCTCTGTCTAGAGTTGGCCACTCTGCATCCAAACGCGGGCGCGTAAGATGATCCGAGAGAGGATTCCTTCTGAAGAGACCAAACAGGAGCATGAGAGCTCTGGGTCATCTTCATCCACGGGGTCACCTTCACCCATGAAGACGGTTCTCTGAAAGATAACTCAAGGCGTGGTCTCTCAGAGCAAACAAAAGAAAACAATCCAAGTTTGGATTATTGAAGAGGGGGCACACCCTATTTATAGGCAGTCCCTAATAACTGTCATTAATGGTGCATCAATCGGAACCGTCGCGCACGACTGTCAAAGCCCAATAAAGGACTGACGCGTGGAACGTTGCTTTGGAAACCGACGAGAGCGCCGGTTTTTTCAACCGCCAGTGTCGGTTCTGCATGCAAGGGCATTAACGCCTGAATCCAATGAGAGGCCGACGCGTGGATAACTGCCTTGGGAAGCAACGGATGACCCGCTATCCCAATCGACAGTGAAGGCTTGACGTTCAAAGATCTCCTAAAAATCTTTTTAAGTCATGCTGCATTGAACGCAGATGGGAAAGTCGCGTCTCTTCAGCAGACAAGGCTGCGTATCCCGTGTCTGCTCGATCCGCGTCTTTCTTGGCAAGACAGATTCGTGTTATTCAGAGCCGCGTTTCACTCTGTGATTGACGCTGCGTCTCATCAAAAGGACTTGGTGAAATCTAAGTTCCTGTGGACTGACGACCGCGTCTCACTCTATGGATTGACGCTGCGTCTCATTAAGAAGACCGCGTATCAATCTGAGATTGACGCTGCGTCTCATCAAAAGGACTTAGTGAAATCTAAGTTCCTGTGGACTGACGACCGCGTCTCACTCTATGGATCAATGCCGCGTCTCATTAAGAAGACTCAGAGTCAAGGCCGCGTTTCATTAACAGAACTTAGTCTTACCTAAGTTTAATATTCACAGCCAGTTACCAAGGAGTTGGATTCGCCTACAGCTGAGCAAAGAAGATGGAGCAAAATTTTTCAAACTTTTATTATAAACAGTAAAAGTGGATACAAACACTCTAAACAGAGTGTCCTCTTCTTTACAAAAAAAAAAAGAAAAAAAAAAGAAGGCTAAATGTCCTGGCTCGCCAAGGAACGGATTTGTTCCCTGAGATGATGCATCTTGATCTGACGTGCCTTCTCAGCCTCCATCATGGCTTGGACCCGCAGCTCCTCTTCGGATAGGAAGGGTCTTGCAGCCAGCTGCGTTCGCAGAGATTCCACCCTGGAAGAGTGTAGAGACAGACTCTCTTCAGCTCGCGCCTTAGCAGCTTGTTGCTCCTCAAGCTCCTCTTTGATGGTAACGAGCTTCTTCTCATTGAACGCAAGCACAGCTTCTGCCTTGGCAATGGTGTCCCGAGCCTTGGCAATGGTGTCACGAGCACTGATGATGACTTGCTCAGTGCTCTGCATGGTAAGCTCAGATTCCCTTGAATTGACGGTTAGTCTTCGACATTCAGCCTGGGAATATTCGAGGCTGCGGGTCTCTGCAGCAATTTGTGCCTCCGCCTCCTGTCGCTCTTGTTCTTGAACAGCTAGGAGCCTAGTCAAGGTGGCCTGGGCCTCATCAAAGGAGCCAGCATTTTCCAAAGACTCCAGCTCGTGCAGGTCATCTCCCAGTTGCTTCACCACCCGCAGACATGCCTCGGCAAGTGAGGGGCCTCCCGTTAATTCGATGTTCACGGCCATATTTTCGAGAAGCTTCTGGGCAAATTTGAAGGAGCTGCTCCCACGTAAGATGAGATCAATACATGATCCCATCGAGGCGAAGAATTGTTGCACCATCTGACGTGCCAGTTCCCCTATGTCTTCACCACCTGGGAAGCTTCCCGACCCCTTTTCTGTCACAGGATAGGGGATATAAGGCGGATCTTCTCGCACAAGAGTCGTGCTGGCCGTCGATGCGGCAAGAGCAAGATTGGCCAATGGCGCTTCCGGAGGTGCTACCTCTGCAGGAACCTCCACGACCAATGATGGAGTAGTTAGCGCAACCTCCTCAGAAACCTCAATCGAGACCTGAGCTGTGTGGCCTTCTGGAAGGGTACCGACCGTCAGACTCTCTACCTTAGCCCCCTCAGTCCTCTCTGCAAGTTATCGCGATGTTAGCCACAATGGTAGAAAAGCGAAACATTTAAAGCATCAGAGCTGCCTTACCAGGTTGGAGGTCCAGAGACGTCGAATCCTGCGGAGCGGAAGTCTCCTCGGCTTCAGCAGTAACCTCCTCGCCCGGCAGAGTGAGAGCCTCCTCAACCCCAGTAGTTGCTTCCCCTTCCGGCAAAATGGAAGGCTCCCCGATCTCAACAGTTGCCCCCTCTGAAGCCTCGATTCTCTCGGGCTGGGTCAACTCTTTCACCATCTCCTCGACACGCGAGGAGGTTGTAGCGTCGGCGTCTCCGGCTGGCCCTGCAGCATAAAACAAGAATGTTAGAACATCCTCTTCGATATGCAAAGAGAAAATTAGACAGAGGATGGAAAGAATACCTTCAGTAGGGATAATCGCCAGCGATGGTGCAGTCGATGGCTCACCCTCATATATTTCCTCCTCCGAGATGTGGAAGAATTTGCTCTGATCAGGAAGAGCGGGTTCATCGCCATAGTCGGTCTCGTCTTCAAAGGCGCTTTCCCCCGATATCGAAGAAGACGACAGCGCAACGCGAGGAAGCTCCGCAATAGGAGCCTTACCTCCAATTACCCCAGTGGTAGGGCTAGGGTCGACTGCCCTAAGACTGGAAATGAAGATGCTAGGAGACCCCGGCTGCTGTGCCTCGTCTCTCCCATCATGAGCAGAAGAAGGCTCGGGTTGAACTGAGATGCCTGCAATCTCAACATCCCCTCCAGTCATTATGTCGACCTCCAGTGACTCGTCATCTTCGGCGGCCGTGGACTCGTCAACAAGCTCCCCTTCCTCCACGGTCTTGCTGCGCGACCTAGGAGCACGGACTAGGGTGGGGAAATCTTCATCTTCCGACGGTTCCTCAACCCTAACAGGGACGTCTTCAGGAGGAGCCTCAACTCCAGCAGAGATGTCTCCGGATTGAGAGACTTCAGCCGTTAAATCCCTCCGAGCCTTCTTTGGGGCAGGCTCAGCAATAGAAGCAGAGCGTCGACGACGCTTGCTCGCCAACTGCTTAGACCTCCTTGCCCGCGGCTCCTCCCTCGTCGCTGGTGGCTCCGCCCTTGTCGCTGGTGGCTCTGCCCTTACCGGTCGCGGCTCCGCCCTCACTGCTGGGGGCTCCCTCCTCGATCTTCGCCCGACCTCCTTTTGGGCCTTCAGGTACTGTTCTACGAGTTTCGGCGGTTTATTCGAATCCGTCCTCGCCTCGAGACTTGCATTGATGCTCTCAATGCATGAAGACGTCGGAAAAAAGTCTGGCGTTTGGATGGCTTGGGAGTACCAAGTACAGAAGCTGAAACTCGTACGGCACTTGGGCCCCTCGAGAGGTAGACGGAAAGATACTCCCGTCCCTCCAGCCACACTATAGTACCAGGCCCGAGCACCCTCGAACAGGTTCCCTTCGAAGGCGAGTCTAGCATTGGGGTTCCCGACATAGAGCTGATCATAGCCGAACTGTCGAGCGAAGCGACTCGGCATGTACGGCTCAATGGTACATGACGTCCCTTGCCGGAAAAGCACATATCCGGGCCGGATATTTAGCAACCACCAGAAGGCTCCAGCGGATAACCTCGTGAAGTCATCTGGGCCAACAGAATCAACAAGTAGATCCCCGAAAGATGCATCAGGGATCTGGAGGAGGCAGCGATTGAGCTGGTAGTTGGCAGGGTCTGAAAGGCACTTCCGGACGTAATATATATAAGGATCACGCCATTTTGAACCCTCCAACCGCTGTACAAAAGGGACAGAACTCTCCCTCCAACGCGCTGCCGTCATCAAAGAAGGGCAATGCATCACGTACCAAGCAATAAGGTACGTGTAAGGCAGCTCGACACGAGGGTTGGGACGCTTCACCGTCGGATTCCCCTCTGAGTCAACATACGGCTTTCCCTCGGAGTCTGCAGTTTTTGGTGGCTCGCAGAAACTCTTAGTGAGCGCCCGCAGCCCGCTCTGAATACCAGCCGCCACGGCCGGGAGAAGGGCTATGGGGTTGCCATGAGCCAGAAGCACTGCCGGGTACACCACGTCAGCAACAATGACTTCATGTGGCAGCGTGGGCACCACACAGCGCTTCAGCCACAGCATCAGAAAGCCCGCCAACAGCGCCCGATCGGAGATAGGGGTCCGGGCTTGATGGTGAAAGCTCTCAAAAACCAAGTCAGGGTCAAAACCGTCCTCATTCGACTCCGTGGTGTAGAAACTGTCAGGAGCCTGGTCGATCCTGTCTTCAATCTCCCTATCAGAGCTGGGATCCAATCGGGTTATCCGATGGTCTTTGGTGTTGACATTATTGAACAAGTAACTGGCCCAAGACAGTTGCTTGACTCCCTGCGACCGCCATTTGGTTATCTGGCCGCAAATGTGGAAGTGACATAACACTTCCCAGTAGGTCTCATATATGAGGGGAAACTCCTCCTTCACATAGCGAAGCTCCACAGCGGTCGGGACATATTCCTCATAGGGAATATCCCCTGTCGACAGCCCCGAGACCTCGTGCAGCTCGTGCAGAGCAAGGCCCATCTCCCCGACCGGAGTGAAGAACGTCCCCGTCGAAGGATTATAACGCTCTATAATCCCGAAGAAGTTCTGAGAGCTTTGAGGGATCCCCCACTGCACGGCCCTGACTGCCGAATACAGTCCCACGCGCTTTAGCAAACCCCCGAGCTCGGTAAGGACAAAGCCGACCATCCTGCCCCACCAATAGTTCTCCGTGGAACGGACCCACCCCGGCGCACGGAACCCGACCGGGTAATCACCCTCCGCCTCCATGAAGGCGTTGAGGAAGGTAGTGCCAAGTTGTGGTATCTCCCCAGTTGGAACCTCAGTCCTGCGCGACCCAGGGAAAAGGCCGATAACTGACCTGTCATGGCTATCATGACGGTATACTTTGTGGGAGCCCAAATCACCGAGAGTGATCTCGGGAACATATCGAGCAAGGTCCCATTCCATCTTCCGAGGGACGGACATATGCTGGAAGTAGGACAGCGGGAATATCCTCTCCATGTCTGGAAGAAAGAATCTTCCACCCTTTATTTGACGGAGCCATTTGTAAGTTCCGTCATACACGCTATGGCCGCCCTCGTGGATACGATCTCCGAAGAAGAAGGCAGGCTTCTCCAGCTTGATGCCAGCATCTGTTGCGAATGCTGCATCAGTCATAAACACCCGAAGGGTTCTCATGTCAACATTTGAGAGCCTCTCTCTGCGATCCGGTGACTTGTCAGCAGTCACGGGAACAGTCCTTTGTAATACAAAAGTCAAATCCCGGTCAGCACCACCTACATGACCAAAGTGGCACTTCTTGGCGAGTGAAGCGACAGGGCGTGACGCTGCAAAACGAGAAAGACACTTAGTTAGATACTCTATCAAAAGCAAAAGGAAAAAAATGCTAAGTGTTGATAATCCGAACGCAGAAGAGGCACTAGACGCAGGAATTATCAAATCCGCGTCCAGACCTGTGCATCCACGCAGAAGAGGCACTGGACGCAGGAATTATCAAATCCGCGTCCAGACCTGCGCATCCACGCAGAAGAAGCACTGGACGCAGGAATTATCAAATCCGCGTCCAGACCTGCGCATCCACGCAGAAGAGGCACTGGACGCAGGAATTATCAAATCCGCGTCCAGACCTACAGGATCGGCGTCTCCACAACATTCTCCTTGATGTCACTTCTGGGGTGCGAAAAGAAGGGAGTTATCCACCTTAACCCTTCCATCACCATAATCGCCAGAAGTTAAGGAGGGTAACTCCCTTCCTTTCACACTCCCAGATGTCTAAGTGCTTGGACTCGGGTGCCAGATTCATAAAACAGAACGCAAGGATCAAATCCGCGTTCTGTAAACTAAGTCCGCGTCTGAACCCTTCATAATAGAAAATGTTCTAAGTGAAGAATCTAAAGCGCAGGACTCAAGGGCGCGAGGGTCCAAACCCGCGCCTCGGTTATCAACCCAAAGACTGCGTCTGGGAATCAAACACGATTTAAAATTCGCGTGTTAAGGGTTCTTAAAAGTTCTTTGAACTTTCCTTAATGGCGAAACTTCCTCCTAAAAGGCCTTTACCTTGGAGACCTGGGAGAACGACGTCCTGTGCAGAGGAGGAGCTGCCCCTCTGGGCCTCGGCGACGGCCGCCTTTGAAGAAGAGGCAGTTGGTTTGGTCTTGGGTGCCATTGCTAATTCGATCCAAGTTTAAACAGATGAACAGAGGGGGAAATTCTTTTTCTCAGCAAGTGCGTTCGGAGAAGAAGATACATCTCTCCAACTGTTGCCTTTTATAGGCACAAAGATTCGCGAAGATACGCGGCGTGTGGCCCGATAGATGCTGCAGCGAGTCGCCGCTTGACGCGTGTAACAAAATCGTTTCTGAACGGAGAAGATCATGCGTCGCAACCCCGCCACGAGTCAGCAGTCGACACGTGGAGTAGTTCATTTAATGAATCAGGAAATCCGCGCGCCAAGAGGCGAAATTGCGCCGGTTCCCTAGGCCAGCTGGCGGCGTAATCATGACATGGCACAGAAATTCGCGCCCAAAGAACGCACCTCCTCGATGGACATGCCACGTCAGCCTCTCCATGAATGCATTCGGAAGGTCGCGTCTCTCTAAGAAATTCGCGTCCTTCCAGTCTGGCCAAATATCGCGTCTATATTCAAGAGATACGTCTCTCCGAAGTTCGCGTCTTCAGCTGAACATCGCGTCTGCCTTGTGAAGATCAGTCGCGTTTCCATCTCGCTAAGAAGTTGCGTCTTTAAAGCAGCCTCGTCTCTGCTTTTCAAAAAAGGAACCTGCGTTCAGTCCCTGCTTCTGCGAATCAGTTCAACAGTATACTGGCGCAAACAGACAACCAACCGCTCCCCGGCCAAAAGCGCACCTGTGACAAACTAAAAGCAATCGGGGAGGTCTAGACTATGTATCTAGACACTCAACACGATCAACTCTGATGGCTTCAAAGAGTTCAACAGTACACTCACGAAGACCAAATCCAGATAAGATCAAACCCGAAGCATCAACAGTCCAGTCATAAAGGCGAACGTGGCTAAAATCCAAAGTATTTCGAAATCCGTCCCATTTAACTGCGGAATATCGGAAACTTTGGAGGGGTTCTGTAGGCTGTCTAAAAATGTCCAAACAGACAAGCCCCTGAGAAAGCAGAGTTCCAGCATCAAGGCGCGTCGGCCCGAAGCCCGCGTCTCAGCATCAAGGCGCGTCGGCCCGAAGCCCGCGTCTCACCATCAAGGCGCGTCGGCCCGAAGCCCGCGTCTCAGCATCGAGGCGCGTCAGCCCGAAGCCCGCGTCTCACCATCAAGGCGCGTCGGCCCGAAGCCCGCGTCTCAGCATCAAGGCGCGTCAGCCCGAAGCCCGCGTCTCAGCATCAAGGCGCGTCGGCCCGAAGCCCGCGTCTCAGCATCAAGACGCGTCGGCTCGACACCCACGTCTCGGTTGCAACTACCCGGAAATAAGGGGCCAGTCACCGCACATGTAGCGGGAAGTGGCCCCTCATTGTGGAGCGTTTTCAGGGGGCACGTTCATCCCCAGGGACCTCTATAAATAGCCCGGTTGGCATCAACAAAGGGACACACATATACACACAGAGAGAGATCATCAACAGAGAGAGAGAGAGCTTGACTCTTCAAGCCAGCTTGCTGCGTACAAGTTGCTCTTCGCCTACCTTCTCTTTTAGAGTTTTTGGTGGACGGAGCTGAGTTACTCCCTCTACCGACCGAAGAGAAGATCCCTCGACGGTCCAGAACGGTCATCTGGTCAACGGAGAACAAGATTCACTCTCCACCGCCACCCGAAGAACCCAGCACTAAACAAAGGGGGAATTCAAGATTCAATATTCCCCCTCCCTTGTAACCGGAAGATTAAGCCGGCTGTAATTTTTCATCTGATTCAAGGAAACGTTACTCCAGCCCCCCTTTTTCCGTGTCAAACATTGATCAAAGTTAGGATGAAGGTCTCATACTCTTCTTCAGGACGAGAATTCAATAGAATCAACGCCTTATCCTCTTCTTCGATCTTCACATCCACGTTAACTAAGTCTGTAAGAAGCTTGGTG
>JAVJIF010009163.1:0-135520 GCA_038442645.1 Agave tequilana | reverse complement strand
TATCACAACAATTACAAAACAAAAAGAAAAACAAACAAACAAACAAAGAAAAGAAAATTTCAAAAAAACCCTATACTAGGGTTGACTTAGACCTAGATAACTCCTTACTGGTTAGACTGTCCACGAGGGGTACATTGTAAAATCTGACCACAGTTAATCGGCCAGGTAGGGGTAAGATCAGTGGGAGGTATCCGTTCTTGAGCAACGGGCCAAATTATGTCAAACCACTGTTCTTCGAGGTTTCGCCTCTCAATCCCCAACCTTTGATACCGATTTGACAAGATTCAAAATCTAACAACTTTCCCCTTAGGTCAATCTCCAAAATGAGTCTGAGATGTCCCTAGGGCTAACGTCTAATAAGTTTTATTTAGGCTTGGGTTGTGTGAGTGGGGAGGTGATTTTTGGGCTAAGGGAGGGTAATGACTTCCCCACCTTATGTTGTAACGGGATATGCTCTTAAGTTCAATTGTGCAAGTGTGCAATATAGACAAGAATGAACACAAAAAGTGAGTAAATCACCTACGTGTTTGTCCTAACTATATGCAATACAATATGTACACCTCGGTCCGGATCACAACAACAGAAGAACAAAATACAGGATATTTTATTTGAAATTGACACGTGCCTCGATGCAAAGTCTAAACCATTTTAAAACATCCAATTACCGTATTTTAGTTCTTAATTATTACAATATACATGTAATCTAAATAGAAAATTAGCAGCAAAATCACAGATATATGCAATTAAAGATACCCCCCTGAAAAAGATGAAAACCAAAGCTCAGAAAAATGCAGCATTTTCGCGGCAAAAAGGCTTGGCCACAGCAAAACAGTGGGCAACAACTCCCTGCTTTCTTGAGCAGGGAGAAACAGGGGAGTGTGGGCATCTGTAGTTGTTAGATTCAAAAAAAAATTTACCTGTACCCAGAACAAAGAAGAAATCTTAACAAAAACATAAAATCAAACCGTTCCCCTCCCCGGCAACGGTGTCAAAATTTGATCGGAGGTGAACCGTGCACGAAAAGTGTCATTTTGAAATGAGAAATTAAAGTGTGCGTGCTTTGGTTTCCTCGATACTTCCGTTATAGCATAGAGGCTAAACAGGTCGAATCCACAAGGACGGGAGGCGATAGAAGCATTAACGGTATGTTTACATGTATGTTAACGGTTCTTCTATGTTTCAAAAAATTAAAAGAAAAGAAAATAAATAATGAAAAGAGAAGAGTAAGGTGAAAACAAAGATAGAAATACTGAAGAGAAAGTATTTGTCATTTTTTAGATTATTTCTGAAATAAAGTAAAAATGAAAGAAAACTCATGGCTACTAATTACTAATGGCTCCACCAATATGCTAACCTCTTAGTGATAGTTGCCTCACATGTATCCTTTGCCATCATTAGTCCTTGATTCAAGAGCTTTTCAAAATATGACCCATAAGATCACTCATCACATCCAAACTCAATAAACAAGTGAAAGCTACACTAAAACCATCAAAACTACACTAGAGCAAGCATATAATAAAGTAATGTTAGCTTGTTAGAGAGTTAGAAATTAGAGTGTTAGTATCTTTCATCATGAGTCATCAATGGCTCTTGCAAGAGCAAGGCCAAGTTGAGGCTAATAGATTCACGTGGATTATCAAGTAAGGAGTTATCAAGTTAGTAGTTAGTAGTTAGTTGCCATGAGAGAAAAAGCTAAACATGTAAAGAGTTATAGAGAAGAAAGCAAGTGGAGATAAAGAGAGAGCCTTTCATAGAGTGTCACCCTCCATTACAAGCACTTCAACTTTCATCCTAAGAATCACTTTCTAAACTTTTACAAGATCTAAAAGAAAAGAAAAATATAAAAGAGAAGAAAAAGAACACTAACCTACACTAAAGAGAAGAAATACCTAAAAACCTTCCTCCTCCCCCTGTTCTGCTGAATACAAGGACTATTTATAACATACAGGGGCTCTGGAGTCAAGACGGGGCCACGCGTCAAAACTGGACGCGTGGCTCCACTGTATGGCCGCAGAAACGTGTACTGGCATCGCGCACGCGGCGCTGAAGTGTGCAGCTTTCTGTTGCACACTTGTCCCTGTCCCTACTGTTGGTTCTTTGAATATGCTCCCTATTTTAGCAGATTAGGTCTTCAGAAGTCTTGGGCTACTTCTAGGCTCTAAAAATCTCCAATTAAATGAGATTTTTGGGCTTTTTCTTCATTTCATGCCATGGACCTAGAAACACATAAGAAAGCCATTGTTAACAGAATTTTATTTAGAATAAATGTGAAGATGTGGTATGAAATGTGCATATTTAGAGACTAATTAGCGGTCTGATATCTCCTGAAGGCACGTACAATCTAATATCCATAGGGGTGCTCAACGAAGAAGGTGAATTCGCGTGCAACAAGGCATCGTCACAGTTAGCCAAAGAGACAGGACAGTCCTTGAAGGAAAGAAGTATGGAGGGATATAGAAGTTAAAGGAAGGAAACTCAGTTCGAGGTAAAGCTCTAATGACAAGCTTGAAAGGGAGCTCATCATGAGATGAAGTTTCAAGGAAGACTAACGAATAGTCGTGAACCAAGTCAAAGTATTATAGGAAAGAGAAAAAGTGCAATGGACGATGCCCGAGATTTCCAAGGCATGGCGGTGAATCAGCCAAAGGTCCCAGGGAGAGGAGGCAAAAAGAAAGGCTTCAAGGTATTGTTACAATCGAGGAAAGAATCAAGCTACAATTTCAAATTTTCCAAAGTGTTTTGCTAAATGTTTGAAAAACAAGTCAAGGTGGAGATTGTTGTGAAACTATCTTGTTTTAAGTTAGATGATAGTCAAAGAAAATCCATTGAATTGAAGAAGAAAGAAGATTTGAAAGAGAAGAAAATCTAGAAAAAATGGTGACAGTCGACAGGGCTGTGATCGCACACCAAGGGCGGTCGACAGGCCCTGTCGACAATAAGATACAGAGAAGAAGCCATATCTCAAATTTTTTACAGGCTGAAAGCGCTGTCTTATGGGCCTGTCGATAGGCCTAAGAAGATTATCCAGAGAAGAAGCCATATTTATTCTTGTTGTATCCCTCTTAGGTAGAGGTGATCGGGTGATTGGTTTGCTCCCTCTAGTGAGAGGTGGAGTTTGGTTGTAAACCTCTTCGGTAGAGGTGTTGGTTGTTGGTTGTTGTGTTGGCTACGGGCTTACCCCTCGGTTGTGAGGCGGTGTTGAGAGAGGAGTTTGGTACTCCTAGAGTTGTAACAAATCCTCTTCGGTAGAGGTTCCCTCGGTGGGAGATAGTGGATTGGAAATCCTACACGGTGGTGTAGGCGGGGATGTAGAGCAAGGTGCTCGAACCTCGAAACATATCTTGTCTTAGCGTTTGATCCAATATCTCTCAACTCTCTCTCTCTCTTTACATTTGTGCAAAGCATCATACTTCATAGCATATCATATTTGCTTGTGTTGAGCATATTTCATATTGCCTTGCATTATTTCATATTGCTATTCACTCTTATATGCTTGGTTGTTTGTGTGTGCCTCACTTGTACCTAATCAACAAGAGCTTCACATAGCACCTCAACCCATTCAAGGGGAATCAAGAGGAGTTAGTCCAGAGCCCTTCACGGGGAATTCGGCTACACTTGTTGATTGTACTAAGTGTGTTGCAAGATTTGCATTAGCTTCCGCATTTAGCGCACATAGTTTTGCATTTAGTTCTAGATTAGCACTTACACCTATTCACCCCCCCCCTCTAGGTGTTTTTCATATACGTTATGTGAATTGGGGCTTGTCATCCCTTCTTCATGTAATGCATATGTGTAGGAAAGTTAACTTAGCGTCTTCCTCTTCATGAATGTATATCGCATATAAACTTTTATTGACTTATTTATTTGCACCCCTTATTGGTCTCTTTGTTTATGACAAAAAGGGGGAGAAAATTTTTGTTTTTACTTTAACCCCTTTGTTGATGATTGACAAAAAGGGGGAGAAGAATTTGAGGTTTATATGCATGTTTTCCTTGCTTTATTATTAAAGGGGAGAAGAATTTATGTTTATGCATATATGTTTTGTTTTGCAAATAGGAGAAAAAGAATTTGATTTGTTTATGCTTGTTAGCATGTTTATCTCCTAGATTTGCATACATGTTTATGAGCATACATTGCATATTTATTTGTTTATGTGTTATGCATGAGTTAAGGGGGAGCTTCTTTGGAGCTTTACTTTAATCCATGCATATATAACTTCATGAGTTTTGTCATCATCAAAAAGGGGGAGATTGTTGGCCCAAAGGCCCATCACTCTAGTTTTGATGATGATCAACTCATGTAGTTATAGTACTAATGATCTTGTGTTTAATTAGTGACAGATTTATGATCAAGATCTTAGTAGGTGCATAGCTTCAACAAAGGATTTAAAGTCAAGCTTTGGAGCTAGCACGGTGTTTGGACCAAGTCAAGAAGGCTTCAAGTGAAGACTTCAAGAAGATGAAGACTTAAGTCTAGGTTTGTTTTTAGAAGATTTTGTTTTTAGATAAAATGTAAAGGATAGAATAGTTGGTGGATTGCTCAAGTATATATATACACACACACTCTTGATAGTTTTGTTTTTACAAAAGATTTTCTATTTTAGAAAATACATGTTTGGATTTTGGTATTCAAGTTTATATGTTTTATTCAAAATCAATTTTAGTGCTTAATGTCAAAAACATAGATATTTCACCATGTTTGTGTAGTGGATCATATCCATACACTCTATGCTTTCAAAGTAGTTTAAATATCTTATTTTTGTATTTGGAGATGTTTGAAAAAACAAATTTTGGAAAAATCAAGTTTGGAAAAATACCGTTTTGTTTTGAGCCAATTTTTTCAACTTACAAAAATAGTTCAAATCATATGTAACATGTCTTGATTTTATGCAAGCATGTTTGTTTATCAAAGTAAAGTGTTAAAACTATTTTTGTAGATTTTTCAGTATTTTATGGGATTTTATTTCAATCAAAAAGACCAAGTTTTAAATCCCAGTTTTCTGTCCTAGCTTAAGCCGGTCGACCGAGCCGGTCGACCGACGTGCACAGACGTGCACGCCAGTTCTGGCAGATGGCCGGTCGACCGACCCAGTCGACCGTCCAGAGAGCTCTGCTCTCTGGAAAGGCCCCGGCCGACCGAGCGGTCGACCGGACAGAGAGACTTGCTCTCTGTATTTGGCCTCGGTCGACCGACCGGTCGACCGATGGCACAACGGTCTGAAATATGACCGTTGGCCGGTCGACCGGGCGGTCGACCGACAGGCCTGACAGACCCCAACGGCTAGTTTTTTCTAGCCCTATAAATTTGGGGTTTGGGCATTGTTTTTCAGCAAGATTTCTAGTGGACTTTGAGCCAGTTTTTCCCACTTCTTTAAAAGAGTTTTCTCCACTAAATTGAGAGCTAATACTTCCAATCAAAAGGGGAGTTTTATCAAGAGTGTTAAAAGTGATTTTCTTGAGTTTTCCTCCACCATCTCAATCCTTGTTTTTCTCACACAACACTTGAGCCATCCATTGCTATATCTACCTATAGGGTTTTGTTGTGAGAGGATTTTAGGTGATCAAGAGTTGTGATCACCAAAGTTCATCTTTGTTCCTTTAAAGAGGCGGACGTGTGTGTTCGCATTGTTTCGGGTCCAAGTGTGGACTCGGTGTTTCGGGTTCGGGTGCGAACTCTTGGTTTGAGGTGCGGCCTCGGCGAGCTAGTGAGCTTGCGGTGTGTACGGGACTAGAGAGTCCGAGGGATTGTAGGTGTTGCGGCACCGAGGAGTGATCCATTGGGATCAAGCATAGTGGAAATCCTTCGTGTGTCGAAGGCGGGGATGTAGAGCAAGTGTGCTCGAACCTCGAAATAAATCTCTTGTGTTTGCGATTGCTCACTCTCTCTCTCTCTATCTCTTGTTTATATCTTGCTTGCTTCTATTGTGTTTATCTTTACATGCTGGATATACATTATGTGCTATATTGATATACTTGCTTGGGTTTGTTTGCTAACACTTGTATTTAACCAAGAGAGCCAACGCGGCACGTCAACCGTTATCTAGGGGAATCTAGAGGAGTTTGTCCAGAGCCCTTCACGGGAAATTCAGCAACACTCTTGTGTTATACGTGGTGTTTAGTGTAAGAGTTTAGTTTAGGTCATAATAGTTTTTACTTCCGCATTATTTGGCATTAAGTGACCATTAGATTAGCCATCACCTATTCACCCCCCCTCTAGGTGAACTTACAAAAGTGACCTAAACAAGTTATATAAAATCAACAATAAAAGCAATAAAGTCACTGCAATAATATATATAATGTTTTCACACACAATAATATCATTTTATGAATAAGTCAAATAGAACAATATGCAGCCCAAGCAATAGAAAATCAAAAGAAGTCAGCAGAATGAAAAGGAAGACAAGAACTATATCAAAGAATCCAGTGATCAAGCAAAAGAGACTACGTGCTCCTCAGATATACATGATCTCCTCAGATAGAAATACCCATATACCTGGATGTACAAATTCAGAGAGTCATAACTCCCAATGAGTGTGTAAAACGAGGAAAGGGATATTTCTATAAACTAAACTAAATAAGGAATATCATGAATAAGTTCGATAAGAAATAGTTTGAGTAAGTATAAGGCTGAAATTAAAGACAGCAGCATATAACATTAGTCAATATGTCACAAGTATGCGATAATAGACAATACATAATTTAGGGAGTGACAGGGTCAATCTGTCATAACATCATGTGTCAGGTGCCTATCACGGCATACAAGTATATGACAAACTAGCACACATTAGCTACAGTGCATCATATCAGTCTGTTTTTATTAATTATATCAGCGAACGCATCCCATACTACACCTATAGATGTCAGTCGAGGTCCTATATTATTGAAACTGATTGGTTGGAGATATTGTCTGTGGTTTAAGTGGGTCTCGGAATCACGGCCCAGACTCCTGATGCTGAACCAGGCCTACCGTTAGGTAGTCAAGTAACATGTGTAACAGGTCAGGTAACATGTACAACATGTATAACAGGAACAGGAACAAGAACGGGGTGCTAGTCACCCCCACGAGAACCCTGTAATAGAGTCTCTTTTGGCTACGCAACCTATCTCCTAGGTCCATCCAAAATGCAGACGCTGTCTCCTCCATCAATTTCTCCAATTCCGGTGTAAGTTGTTTAATATCATGTTATTCATATTATCAAGATTAATTTAAGTACATGTTATCTAGATCATCGGGATAACTCGGTGATAATCACGGTAACAACATCAACAGTACAAACAGGAAATAATTGAACAAGATGTCAGTGTACAGGATAAGTGGGACGATGTTGTTCCCGTATAACAATATTTTCCAGCAACTTTAGTAATATGGACATTATCGCTATCAGGTAGATGTCATGTACAACAAGCCAAGTCTTTGAGTGAAATCATGATATTGTTTCAGGATTTATCAGTCTAGTTCTTTTCTGACATTTTCCTACTTATGATTATTCTAGTATTTTCTGAAGCTACCAATCAAATAGTTCAAACAATATAATTCTCAGAAATTTGTAATCATTTACTTAAAACATTTTATAGGAATGTCTATACCGTCACAGAGTAAATAATTTTAGAACAAACTATTTAATCATTTCATAAAAGAATTCAATCAGAAAAATACGTAATACTAAATGCCAGCTTATTAAATAAACCATATAAATACTTTAAACATAAAATCAACACGATTCGCTGAAAAGTGGTAAAACACCCAAAATAATATTTATGGTGTATAATATGCCTTTTCCAAGAAATTTCATTATTTATAATTACATTTAATTTCTTTTCGGAAAAATAATTATTTACAATTTCCAACAATTAAACTTTGAAATCAGAAATAATCCATTTAGACATATAAATATCCACACGATCTGATGTAGGCATAAACTGATGATCCAAAGTATAGTGTTTACACAGAATTAAATTTATAAAGTTTATAATTTTGTATTGTCTAAATTTATTGAGAATTTAAATTGTGAATATTAAATAAGTGTTCAAAAATTATTTCAATAAACAATAAATAAATTAAACAAGAATAAACACTTACTAAGCAATCCATTTGTGTTGAGCATACGTGAGCATGAAACAGTGATTCACCATTATTAACCACGAGCAATAATCTAAATACAAAATAACATTTATTGAAAAAAGAGTTCAAAAAATTCACATGAAATGACATGATAAAATGCACTAATAAAATGGAAAAATAAAGTAAACACACACTGAATATGTTGCGGTTGTGTAGATTTGGTCTTCACGGTTCCAACGGCTCCAAAATCGTCTGAATCGAAGATCGGACGATCGAGATATCGTCTGAACACGAACCCGCTGCTTATCGGGCCTGGATCTCCATAATGGGTCTGGATCTCAATGGAACTGGGTTGGATCTGCACTGGAATAAACCCAATAACTAAACCCACAACTTAGGTGATTGGATTTGGGTGTGTGACACTATCGGGTTGGTTTTGAATGTGTAGATCCAACATGAGAAAAAGAACAGAGAGAAGAAAGAAAGAAAGAAGAAGAAGAAGAGAGAGAAGTGAAAAGTCACCTAGAGGGGGGGGGTGAATAGGTGACAATGCTAATCTATGAACTAAATACGGAATTTAAAAACTTAATGCAAATAACACTCAAGTGTGATCAACAAATGATTCACACACAACCAAGCCAAGCAAATATGAATGCACAATATGAAAAAGGCAAGGCACAAAGTAAAGAGAGAGATAGAGAGAGAGTCAATGGATCAAGCGCAAACAACAAGATATGTTTCGAGGTTCGAGCACTCAGCTCTACATCCCCGCCTTCGACACACGAAGGATTTCTAATCCACTAGCTAGTCCACAAAGAACTCTCACAAGGAGTACCCAACTCCTCTCTTTACAAATACAACCTCCTCCTTGAGGCACCACTCTAAGCCAACAATCACAACTTCCTCCTTGAGGCAAACTCAAAACTCCCAATCACAAACCAATACAAGGATCACCTCACAACTTGAGGGATATAACCCAAAGCACAAAGCAAGTAAAGATTGGGTTACAACTTGGTGGTCTAAAGCAACAACCACAAACAACTTCTTCTTCCACACAAATAACCTATAGATATAGATAGTAGATTTTAGCTCAAGTGTGGAGAAAACCAAGGGATATGAAACCAGCAACTCAAAGAAAAACCTTTGGGAAACAAATGAAATCAAGATATAGAAGTTCAAACAAAAGCTTTTCCCAAAATCCCTTTTCTTTGGTTTTTCAAATCCTAATCAAAAACACAAAAGATTGTTCACTTTGAATCCAAAAACCTATTTTTCTTGCAGCAAAAACACCAGAGAGATAGAAAATTTTAGCCCAAAAATTCTTAGAGAAAAACTCTCTCAAATGGGGTATTTATAGGCAATTTAGAAAACTAGCCGTTTATAGAATATTTGCCAGAAATAACCTTCCGGTCGACCGGGACGGTCGACCGCCCAACGGTCAAATTTGAACCGTTGTGGCTACCGGTCGACCGCCTCGGTCGACCGAGAATTCCTGAGAGCCAACAGCTCTCCGTCGGTCGACCGCTTCGGTCGACCGGCTACAGAGTCAGCCAGCGTGCACGTATCCGTGCACGTCGGTCGACCGGAACGGTCGACTGGCTTCTTTGGTGTGGTCGACCGTACCAGTCGACCGACCAAGCCTGGCAGACAAAAACAGGACTGAAATCTGGGGAAAAATTATTATAATAAATCCCACAAAATCTCTAAAATTCCACAAAAATAGTTTTATCATTTTATATTGAAATACAAACTTGTGTTAAAAATCCTAACACAAATTTCAAACATATTTGACTATTTTTGTGTCATAGAAATTTTGCCAAAAATCAAAAACCGTATTTTCTAAAACCTTGTATTTTGAATAGAAAATACACATTGTCTAAAACTCATCCATGATACAAAAATATGATATTTAAACACTTTGAAGCATATTGTATATGAATAGAAATTCAATATACAAGAAACATATATATATCATGATTTTTGTCATTAAGTCCAAAAATATGTTTTGTTGTAAATACCAAAACATAAAACACATGGAATAGATTATCAAACAAAGTTTGTCTAAACAATTGAAGCATGCATGTATATAGAACAAATCTAATATACATAAACCATGTAAACTTGTTTTGAAAAAAAATCTATTCATGAAAACCAAGATCGGTTAAACCTAAAACCGAAAATCAAAACATGAAAGGTGTGTGTTGTGAACTTGAGCTTATCATACTATTCTAATCTTTACAATTAGGATCTAAACCCAAACTAAAACTATGGATACCTAAGTCTTCTTGTAGAGCGCAATCTCCAAGCTAGAGCGCAATCTGCAAGTCGGCTCGATCCAAAAACTCTTGATTCACCGAGCAAGTGCAATGTATGATCTTTGATGCGCGGGCTCTTGAATCAACATGTGAAAGATGTGTGGAAGCTTTCACCTACTAATATCTTGTCAAATATCTGAAACTTAAACATTGCAAGATTATTAGTACACATAACTACATGAGTTAATCATCATCAAAACTAGAGTGGAAGGCCTTTGGGCCAACAATCTCCCCCTTTTTGATGATGACAAAACTCATGGAGTTATATATGCATGGATTAAAGTAAAGCTTCAAAGAAGCTCCCCCTTAACTCATGCATAGGAATAAACAAACAATAAGATGCATATAAACAGGGTTCTTGACATAAAATGAATATGCATATGAAACATGCTATTGATTCCAATTAAAACAAAACAACTAAATTACCAAAACATGCTCTTGATACCAATGGATACTAATAAAAACAAAACTCATAATGCTCTTGATACCAATACCAATGGAGATGAAATGATCATAAAACTGAAAACACATGCATATTAACTCCAATAAATCTTCTCCCCCTTTTTGTCAATCATCAACAAAGGGGTAAAAACAAAAAGGATATGAATTCTTCTCCCCCTAAATATATGAAACAAAGAATAGACAAACTACTTCAAGGGTGAAACCAAAAATGATACCAATTAAAAATGTGGCAATAAAGTGTATATAGATACCAAGTGAAATTATTTCTTTGCCAATTGAAATCCTTATTTTCTATCATAAAGCAAGGGAGTGGGAAACAAGAACAATGGTAAACCAAATACCAATTGAAATATAAAATATGAGTTTTCTCCCCCTTTATGAAATACCAAAAGAAATATGCATAGGCTTGAAATAAGATACCAATTGAAAATTAAATCAATTGAAACAAGATATTCATTAAAAATTCAAGCTTAGCAATCTTAAAATTGTGATAAAGCTTGTATATGAATACAAAATGAAAAACTCAAGCTTAACATAGCCAAAATTTGTGCTTTAAGATATAGGGATATAATAAGCACAAAATAAATCATCTATATATGTATGAAAAAAAATAGCTACCAATTGAAATTGATACTATATGAAGTGAAGCATACATATATATAAAACAAACATATATGAGTATACAAAAATGTCACATTGATACCAATTTGAAAGAGTTCAATGATACCAATTGAAACAACAATAAATACAAGTGTATATCTCATATAACTACCACCCAATCATGGTTCAAGATAAAAAAAGGATTTTCATTATAAAGCATACATGAACATGATCTCCCATCCAACCGCCCATTGAAGGTAGGGGTTTTCAAAAAAAAGATTTGAAAATAGAGTATGTTTGAAAATCACTATCAAAGTGAAGAATATGAACTAGTTTATGAAAATTTGAAAAACTAGTAGAAATCCTTCAAGATAAAACAAAAAGGATTTTTCATGAAACATGAAAATCACAAGATCACTAAACACTCAAAGTCCATAAAGCTCATATCATACTCATGAAAAACACAATCATGAGAAACACAATAAAGTGAGTGAACAAGTGTAATGTGAAATACATTTCATCATGAAAATGGACAATTAAGCTTAATATAGAAATTATCAAATCTTGATATAATAGTGAATCATGTAATTTATTGAAATCATCATATCAATTGAAATCACAATCAAACATGGAAATCATCATAATGATTTAAACTTCAAGGCATATGTATGTCATGTACAAACTAAAGTATACATACATATCCTAAACATAAGAGTCCACAAAAGTATATGCATGAAGGCACGTGGCTCAAGAATGTATATGTTTAAACAATAATTTGGACAAGATAGACATATACATGAAGTCAACCACAAGATCATAGAAACACATTAAAAATGAGGAATACAAGTCAAATGCATGAATCATCAAAACTAGACTATACTAGTACATCAAATGACTACAAATGAGCGTTCAAGCACAAATATATAAAGGTCTATTTGTAGCTCACTAGTTGTACAAGTATAAATCCTAGTCTTAATGAAAACTAACATTCAAGCAAGTAATCAAAACATGAGGTATAAAACGGGTCAAAAATCAATATGATCATATTAATCAAAAATATGAAGTATTAATGACCTTTTAAAACTAAGATGGATGTATGATGCAACGATCTCTCAAAACAAGACTAAGAGCCGTATACCCCGTGAAGGGTTCTGAACTCCTTCCTCCTGATTCCCCTTGAATGGGTTAGAGGTGCGCAATGCAACCTTGTTGTATGAGAATAGATCGAACAAAGAATGAATAATGTGCAATGATGAAATGCACACAAGATATATCACAAACATCCATATAAACATCTAAACAAAAATCATGGAACCATGAATATCATATGATCATTATGCATATGCATGTGCATTAGATCTAGGGCATACATGTTAGCTTAAACAAGAAGTGAACACTAAATATAGATCCATATGAAACATGGGTGCTCAAGTAACTAAACATGTATATCTCAAGTCTAATGAACAAGGCATAATCATAATGAACATCAAAACACAACATGCTATAAATGAATGATCCAAGAAGCATGTAAATAATAAATGGGAGTTAGAGAATGATACCAAAACCAATGAAGGTGCATCTCTAGTTCTCCAAAACAGGTGGTCATCTCCACCTAATCTCCTTGAGAGTGAAGCATCCAAATAGTTCTCATTCACGCTCGGAACGCATCCACCTCAAGGTACCTTCACTCTCACGTGATGCGAGAGCTCCCACCTACATTAAAAGCCAAAGAGGTGGTTTTTGGTACCCATTTTCTAGTGGGTCCACGGGGGTTAGTTTCTTTTCTCACCCAAACAAAATTAGTTGCTAAATTTTCATGATAAATGCGATCATAACAAAATCTAGGAAGGTGGCCTTTTCGACCACAATGTGTACATGTGTACATGTGAGCATACATATAATGATGGTGATCATGAGAAGCATGTGTATGCCTAGATGGGTGTGCATGCAAGGTTGGAACTTGTTTCTTGCGAATCAAGGTTTCCAAACGTGTGTGATTCATGGCACAATGGCTCAAGGTGGAGCCCAAACAATCAACACTTTCTTCAAATTATTTATATCATTTTCTATGCTAGAAGACAAAGTGGAGCATGCAATAGGTGTGCAAGAAGTAGAAGCTACACTAGCATGGCAAACATGAATATCAATATCATTTTGCAAAGATTTATTTTTAATCAAAACCAAATCCAATTCTTTTGTAATTGAATCAATTTTATTTTTCAAAGTAAGATTTTCTTTAAAAACAAGATCCAATTTAGAAGACAAAACTTCATTGTGTTCTACAACATCATCACAATCATTTTTGTTTTTCAAAACTTCAATTTCTTTTAAAGCAATTTCAAGTTGAGATTCAAGTGAGTCACGTTCACTAATAATCTCTTCCTTCTCTTGCAAAATCAATTCAAAATTAGAGCATAAATCCTTTAATTCATTTTTCAACACAAGATTATCCTCTTTCAACAAATCATGTTTTTCCAACAAATTTTCAAGCTTTTGAGCAAGTTCCATATTTAAAGTTTGAACTTCAAAACAACCATGGCAATAGGAACTAGAGCTATCATCAATATGAGAATCCGATTGTACCTCAAGGGAGTTCTTCCCTTGGACCATGAGGCATTGCTCTTCGGACTTTTCTCTTTTAGATCTCCTCATCTTGTTAATTATCCTTGGAAGCTCGGGAGACGTCAAGATGCTCCAAACTGCAAAAGCCGAATCATAGTGATCAAAAACGGGTAAAAGAAATTCATTTAAAGATGCTCTAAGTGCTCTAAGTGCTAATGCATTGGCCTTCTTATGCTTGCTACTATTTGGGAGGGATTCTATGGTAATGGCTTGATAAACTAGATGACCTAGTGTTTTTAAATGCCTAGTCATGTCACCTTCCAAGTATCAAGTCTAAAATGGTCAAACATAGGAGGGCTAGCCATGAGTGCAAACTAGTATGAGTGCAAATGAAAATGCAAGTGAAGATTAGCAAACCAAGATCACTCCTAGGTGGTTAAACCTAAATATCAGGAGCACTAGCTCTGATACCAATTGAAAAGTCACCTAGAGGGGGGGTGAATAGGTGACAATGCTAATCTATGAACTAAATGCGGAATTTAAAAACTTAATGCAAATAACACTCAAGTGTGATCAACAAATGATTCACACACAACCAAGCCAAGCAAATATGAATGCACAATATGAAAAAGGCAAGGCACAAAGTAAAGAGAGAGATAGAGAGAGAGTCAATGGATCAAGCGCAAACAACAAGATATGTTTCGAGGTTCGAGCACTCAGCTCTACATCCCCGCCTTCGACACACGAAGGATTTCTAATCCACTAGCTAGTCCACAAAGAACTCTCACAAGGAGTACCCAACTCCTCTCTTTACAAATACAACCTCCTCCTTGAGGCACCACTATAAGCCAACAATCACAACTTCCTCCTTGAGGCAAACTCAAAACTCCCAATCACAAACCAATACAAGGATCACCTCACAACTTGAGGGATACAACCCAAAGCACAAAGTAAGTAAAGATTGGGTTACAACTTGGTGGTCTAAAGCAACAACCACAAACAACTTCTTCTTCCACACAAATAACCTATAGATATAGATAGTAGATTTTAGCTCAAGTGTGGAGAAAACCAAGGGATATGAAACCAGCAACTCAAAGAAAAACCTTTGGGAAACAAATGAAATCAAGATATAGAAGTTCAAACAAAAGATTTTCCCAAAATCCCTTTTCTTTGGTTTTTCAAACCCTAATCAAAAACACAAAAGATTGTTCACTTTGAATCCAAAAACCTATTTTTCTTGCAGCAAAAACACCAGAGAGATAGAAAATTTTAGCCCAAAAATTCTTAGAGAAAAACTCTCTCAAATGGGGTATTTATAGGCAATTTAGAAAACTAGCCGTTTATAGAATATTTGCCAGAAATAACCTTCCGGTCGACCGGGACGGTCGACCGCCCAACGGTCAAATTTGAACCGTTGTGGCTACCGGTCGACCGCCTCGGTCGACCAAGAATTCCTGAGAGCCAACAGCTCTCCGTCGGTCGACCGCTTCGGTCGACCGGCTACAGAGTCAGCCAGCGTGCACGTATCCGTGCACGTCGGTCGACCGGAACGGTCGACTGGCTTCTTTGGTGCGGTCGCCGTACCAGTCGACCGACCAAGCCTGGCAGACAAAAACAGGACTGAAATCTGGGGAAAAATTATTATAATAAATCTCTAAAATTCCACAAAAATAGTTTTATCATTTTATATTGAAATACAAACTTGTGTTAAAAATCCTAACACAAATTTCAAACATATTTGACTATTTTTGTGTCATAGAAATTTTGCCAAAAACCAAAAACCGTATTTTCTAAAACCTTGTATTTTGAATAGAAAATACACATTGTCTAAAACTCATCCATGATACAAAAATATGATATTTAAACACTTTGAAGCATATTGTATATGAATAGAAATTCAATATACAAGAAACATATATATATCATGATTTTTGTCATTAAGTCCAAAAATATGTTTTGTTGTAAATACCAAAACATAAAACACATGGAATAGATTATCAAACAAAGTTTGTCTAAACAATTGAAGCATGCATGTATATAGAACAAATCTAATATACATAAACCATGTAAACTTGTTTTGAAAAAAAATCTATTCATGAAAACCAAGATCGGTTAAACCTAAACCGAAAATCAAAACATGAAAGGTGTGTGTTGTGAACTTGAGCTTATCATACTATTCTAATCTTTACAATTAGGATCTAAATCCAAACTAAAACTATGGATACCTAAGTCTTCTTGTAGAGCGCAATCTCCAAGTTAGAGCGCAATCTCCAAGTCGGCTCGATCCAAAACTCTTGATTCACCGAGCAAGTGCAATGTATGATCTTTGATGCGCGGGCTCTTGAATCAACATGTGAAAGATGTGTGAAAGCTTTCACCTACTAATATCTTGTCAAATATCTGAAACTTAAACATTGCAAGATTATTAGTACACATAACTACATGAGTTAATCATCATCAAAACTAGAGTGGAAGGCCTTTGGGCCAACAAGAAGGAGAAGGAATTGGCCGGGGGGCGACGACATGGCAGTGCCGCCTGGGGTGCCGGCCAGTGGTCCTGGCTGGTCGGCGATGGTGCTACCAACACTGCTAGAGAGAGGGAGAGAAAACGTGAGGGAGAGGGACATAGAGTGCAAAAAAAAGAGAGAAGGGGGGAGAGAGAGAAGATGAAGATGAGGGTGATGGCGTGGAGATGGCTTGGGTGGTGCGTGGATTCATGCGCGGGGATGGGTGCATGTTGCCGGCGGCTCCGGTGATGGCGAAGGAGGGTGGTTGTTGAAGGCGGAGCTCGCGGTTGTAGGTTCTCGTCATGGAGGAAAAGATGATGAAGAAGAAGAACAAGAAGAGGAGGAGGAGTGATGATGGAGCTTGCACACGGGGAAGATGGAGGAGGTGAACTCGGAGCTCGTGATGAGGCTCGCCTGCAGTTGCCACAGCGGCTAACGAAGGCAGCCACGGTGGCACGGCGTGTGGGCTACCGGGGCGTGAGTGGAGTGCGGTGGAGAAGGTGGGAGGCGGGTGTGTGCTCGAAGGTGCAGAGTGCGATAGCGCGACGAGGGAGGAAGAGGCTCGAGAGGATCTCGACGTCGGTGGGGAGAGTTCGGGTGCTGGCCGAGGGGAGACACGGCGGCCATGGCATGGAGGAGAAGGAGAAGAAGAATAAGAAGAGGAAGATGGTGGAGAGTGAGATGTGATTGTGTTTTAAGAAGAGAAGAAGAGATTAGGGGGTTTAGTGATAGGTTTAGGATAAGGGTTATATGAGATTTAGTCAGTTAGAATTAGGATATAGATTAGTTAGGATTTGAATTCGGATCATATGGATAGGATTTGGGTTATGGGTTAAACAGGCTATTGGGTTTGGATATTGAATATGGGCTTGTGGGTGAATTAAAAAAGGAAAAGCAAAAGAATGAGAAAAGAGAAGTAGGAATGGGTTTGGTTTGGGCTAAAGAAAAATAATGAAAAAATAGGAAATTGAGAGAGTGAGGGTGTGAGCTTGGGAAATAGGCTAGAAAAAAGAAAATAATAATAACACTTACAATAATAATACTAATAAAGATAACAACAATAATAATAATTATAATCAATAACAATTACCTATTATTAATAATTTAAATTAATGATAATAGACACTAATGACAATTAGGAATGGTAACCCACACCAATGGTAATTAATCTCTTAATACAATCTATGTAAATAAATATTAACAATTAGAATAATAATTTATGATAATAACTTACATGTAAAATTATTTAACCTCCTAATACAAAATTATATAACTAGATATAAGCAATAAGAGTTACAAGTTATAAATAATAACAATAACAATAATAATACTAATAATAATATTAAATCAAGTTAAATAATAATAAGATAATTGGTAGAAACAGGTAAATATTTAAAAATATTAATATAGTATTATTAACTAGGGATATTACATTCTACCTACCTTAACAAAAATTTCGTCCTCGAAATTTCAATCAGGCAAGAAAAATGATAAAAGAGAACCAGAGTTGATCAAAGTTGATAATGAATAGACATGAAACAAAAGTAGATACGACAGGATAGGAATAAAGGGAGACATGATTAATCGCCATTGACATCTTCTCGTTCCATGCCGCTTCTATGTGCATTACAGGCCAACCACGCTTTCACTGCGCACTCTAATCTCTGCCGTCGATCGGGTCCAAAGGCTAGATCCAAGAGTCAATATCGAAAAAGTGAAATTGAGAATCAAGAAAGATATCTGGATAGCTCTGGAAGAAAAGTTAGAATCAAGAATATCAAAAGATCTAAGAGATGAATTTCCAAAGAAAGGATGTTTGATTCCTAACTGGACTCAATATCATTGTGTATGTAATATATACATATTACAGTGTAACTATAACATGCTTCAGGTCACTGGTAAGAACAGATTCTTTTTATTTCGAACTGGCTCTGATACCAAAAACTCTGTCACGCCCTGCTTCCCAAAATACGCTGGAGTGAAGATGCGACGAGAGTCAACGTCGTATATACGCGAGAAAATTACCCCATGTATACACGCTAAGTCTAAAGTGACCTAAATAAGTTATATAAAATCAACAATAAAGACAATAAAGTCACTGCAATAAAAATATAATATTTCCACACATAATTATATCATTCTACGAATAAGTCAAATAGAACAATATGGAGTCCAAGCAATAGAGAATTAAAGAAAGTCAACAGAATAAAAAGGAAGACAAGAATTGTATCAAAAAATCTAGTGATCAAGCAAAAGAGACTATGTACTCCTCAAATACACATGATCTCCTCTTATACCTGCTCGGTAAAAGAAATACCCATATACTTAGATGTGCAAATTTAGGGAGTTAGAACTCTCAATGAGTGTGTAAAATGAGGAAAAGTACACGTGCATATATCGGGTGAGTGTACCATGATATTTTTATAAACTAAACTAAATAAGAAATATCATGAATAAGTCCGATAAGAGATAGTATGAGTAAGTACAAGGCTGAAATTAAAGATAGTAGCATATAAAATCGGTCAATATGTCACAAGTATACAGTAATAGATATAGTACATAATTTAGGGAGTGACGGGATCAATCTGTCATAACATCATGTGTCAGGTGCCTATCATGGCATACATGTATATGACAAGTTAGCACACATCAGTTACAGTGTATCATGTCAGTCTGTTATTATTAATTATGTTAGTGAACACCAAATGCCACATGCAATAGACGCATCCCATTCTATGCCTACTACATATGGTCAATCGAGATTCTATGTTATTGAAACTGACTGGTTAGAGATATTGTCTGTTTTTTAAATGGGTCCCGTACATACCCGGGATCACGGCCCAGACTCCTGGCGCTGAGCCTGGCGCTACCGCTAGGTAGTCAGGTAAAATGTATAACAAGTCAGGTAACATATATAACATGTATCACAGGAACAAGAACAGGACGGGGGGCCAATCACCCCACGGATACCCTTCAGTGGAACCCTCTTTCGACTGTGCAACCTATCACCTAGGTCCACCAAAAATACAGACGATATCTCCTTCATCAATTTCTCCAGTCCCATGTAAGTTGTTTAATATCATGTTATTCATAT
Organism: Agave tequilana; assembly: GCA_038442645.1. Taxonomy (NCBI): domain Eukaryota; kingdom Viridiplantae; phylum Streptophyta; class Magnoliopsida; order Asparagales; family Asparagaceae; genus Agave; species Agave tequilana. Next base: position 115,919 of record JAVJIF010009163.1, on the reverse strand, counting down.
TATCAAGATTAATTTAAGTACATATTACCTATGTCACTAGGATAACTAGGTGATAATCACGGTAACAACATCAACAGTATAAACAAGATATATGTGTAACAAGTTGTCAGTGTATAGGATAAGCAGGAAGATGTTGTTACTGTATAACAATATTTCCCATAAACTTTAGTAACAAAGATAGTAACGTTATCAGGTAGATGTCATGTATAACAAGTTAAGTCTTCCAGTGAAATCATGACATTGTTTCAGGATTTATCTGTCTAGTTCTTTTCTAACATTTCCCTACTATAATTATACCAATCAAATAGTTCAAACAATATAATTCTCAGAGATTTGTAATCATTTACTTAAAACGTTTATAGGAATGTCTATACCGTCACAGAGTAAATAATTTTAGAATAAACTATTTAACCATTTTATAAAAGAATTCAACCAGGAAAAAAAATGCGTAATATTGGATGCCAGTTTATTAAATAAACTATATAAATAATTTAAACATGAAATAAAATATGATTCGCTGAAAAGTGGTAAAACACCCAAAATAATATTTATGGTGTATAATATGCCTTTTTCATGAAATTTCATTATTTATAATTACAATTAATTATCTCTTCAGAATAATAATTATTTACGATTTCCAACGATTTAAACTTTGAACTCAGATATAATCCATTTAAACATATAAATATCCACACGATCTATTGTAGGCATAAACTGATGATCCAAAGCATAGTGTTTACACAGAATTAAATTTATAAAGTTTATAATTTTGTAATGTTGAATTATTGAGAATTTAAATTGTCGAATATTAAATAAGTGCTCAAAAATTATTTCAATAAACAAGAAATAAATTTAAGCAGGAATAAACACTTGCTAAGCAATTTATTATTGTTGGACTTATGTAAGCATGAAACATTAATTCACCATGATTAACCACGAGCAATAATCTAAATACAAAATAACATTTATTGAAAAAGGAGTTCAGAAAATTCACATGAAATGATGTGATAAAACACACAAATAAACTAGACAAGAAAAGTAAACACTCACTGATATGTCGCGGTTGCGTAGATCCGGTCTTCACGGTTCCAACGCCTCTAAAATTGTATGAATCAAAGATCGGACCTGAGATACAGTCTGAACACTAACCTGGTGCTTATCGGGCTTGGATCTCCTCAACGGATCTGGATCTCAATGGAACTGGGTTGGATCTATACTGGAATAAACTTAATAACTAAACTCACAACTTAGGTGATTGGGTTCGGGTTTATAGTACTATCAGGTCAGGTTTTGAATGTGTAGGTCCAACATGAGAAAAAGAACAGATAGAAGAAAGAAAGAAAGAAGAAGAAGAAAGAGAAGACGGGAATTGGCCGGAGGGCGGCGGCATGGCAGTACAGTCTGGTGGTGTCGGTCGCCGGTAGCGCTACCGGCATAGCTAGAGAGAGGGAGAGAAAATGTGAGGGAGAGGGACAGAGAGTGCAGGAAAGAGAGAGATGGAGAGGTGAAAATAGTGGAGTTGAAAATGATGGTGATGGCGTGGAGATGATCTGGGTGGTGCATGGGTTCGTGCGCGGGGATAGGTGCGTGTTGTCGGTGGCTCCGGCGATGGCCAAGGAGGGTGGTTGCTGAAGGCGAAGCTCACGGTTGTGGGTTGTCGGCGTGGAGAAAAAGAAGAAGAAGAAGAATAAGAGGAGGAGGAGGGGTGATGATGGTGCTCGCACATGGGGAAGATGAAGGAGGTGAACTAGGAGCTCGCGGTGAGGCTCACTGGTGGTTGCCACGACTGCGAACAGAGGTGGCCACGGTGGCGCGGCGTGTGGGCTGCCGGGGCGTGAATGGAGTGCAGTGGAGAAGGTGGGCGGCGGGTATATGCTCAGAGGTGGATGGCAAGGAGGGGGTTGCACATGGTGGAGTGCGACGGCGTGACGAAGGAGGAGGAGGCCGGGAGGATCTCAACGTCGGTGGGGAGAGTTTGAGTGCTGGCCAAGGAGGGAGACACATCGGCTATGGCATGGAAGAGAAGGAGAAGAAGAATAAGAATAGGAAGATGGTGGAGAGGGAGATGAGGTTGTGTTTTGGGAAGAGAAGAAGAGATGAGGGTTTAGTGATAGGTTTAGGATTAGGAATAGTTTAGGATTAGGATTATGAGAGATTTAGCAAGTTAGGATTAGGATATAGATTTGCTAGGATTTGAATTAGGATTATATGGATAGGATTTGGGTTATAGGTTAAATGGGCTATTGGATTTGGATATTGATTATGGGCTTGTGGGTGAATTGAAAAAGGAAAAGCAAAAGAATAAGAAAAGAGAAGTAGGAATAGGCTTAGTTTCGGCCAAAGAAAAATAAAGGAAAAATAGGAAATTCAGAGAGTAAGGGTGTAGGCTTGAGAAATGGGCTAGGAAAGAGAAGATAATAATAATTACACTTACAATAATAATAATGATAATGATAACACCAATAATAATTATTATAATCAATAACAATTACCTATTAATAATAATTTAAAATAATTAATGATAATAGACACTAATGACAATTAAAATGGTAACCTACACCAATGATAATTAATCTCTTTATACAATCTATGTAAATAAATATTAACAATTAGAATAATATTTTATGATAATAACTTACATGTAAAATTATTTAACCTCCTAATACAAAATTATATAACTAGATATAAGCAATAAGAGTTACAAATTATAAATAATAACAATTATAATACTTATAATAATACTAAATCAAGTTAAATAATAATAAGATATTTGGTAAAAATAGGTAAATATTTAAAAATCTTAATATAGTATTATTAACTAGGGATATTACAGCTCTACAATACTTTTCTTTTGCAAGTATTCCATATTGCCACTATTCCGCAACATCGATCACAGTCTTGGGCGTGCACAATAATTGGTGTCGTAACCCGATCGTTAGTCTCAACAATTGGTATCATTGCTGTCATGTCACAACATGGTCTTCATCTTAGGAGGAGGGTCTTTACATTTTCGAATACTAACACCAAATGACCAATTGGCACCTACACCCACATATACCAAGTCTATAGGAGGATCTAACTTCAACAAAATCAGAACAACCTAGATGCTACTTATGGTTCTCATGTCCTGAAGCTATATTAAACTGATGTAACATAAAGCAAAGAAGGGGGGAAACAAAACTCATCCCAGTAGGGTTAGTCATATTATACCTAAACTTGAGAATCTAAGCCCAATCATGTTGGTGAAAAACCTGTTTTGATTAGACATAAACATATTGATTCCAAGCTAATATGCATACAAGTCAAAACAAAGGAGTTCAAGAAGAAGCAAAGTTGCCCATATATGTGTTCCCAAGTATGATTCTTTTACCATCACCTAGCTTTTACTCTCAGCCATTTTCTAAAATTACTGTATCCCTTTGCAATATCTGTGAATATTCATAACATAGGCATCCTTGAAGATCTCCCTCTAATTAATGCTAAGAATCAATAAGATTATGAGCTAAACTTTAAAGATAATATAACCAAATGAAAATCAAGATTCACCGTAAAATAAATAAAAATTTTCATAACCAAAATAGTAAGTTTTGAATTTCACTGTAATGAAAGCATCTCATGTTTTATTTGAAAATGAGTCTTGTTCAAATCATGAGGTTGCCGACCTCTTCATTTCTTATAACCGTGAGTCTTTATATACCATTCATGTGCATGCTACGAGCATTCCAGCGAGCTATTTGAAGTACACGTGTACACGTGCGGAATTCGTTAAATTCGGACATACAAGTTTTAGTTTCGTCCAACACGTGCATGTCACATGTTATTCCTTGGACCAAAGTACCCTCATGTCGGCCTATTTAATCCTCCTCACCAAACAATGCTCTCCCCTCATCTGGCTTCCTTAGCTTACTTCCCTCATTCCCCCTTTTTCGTTTATTTTTCCTCTCTCTCACCTATGCCTTCTTCCAATTCGGTTTGTAATAATGCAGGTAGGCTTCTTGAAATTGAAGATGATTATTGGGAGGAGACCAATTGGAGAGACGTTCAGTCATGCTATTATGAAATTAACTGTCCACAATTTCATGAATGAGGAGCAACCCCGGTCGGCGCTTTTGGAGTTGTTCAAGGTTGAAGACTAAAAAATGCATGTTTTTTGATTGGAAGGATCCCCACACACCCAAAGATCCAAATTTGTAATCCTACATTTGATGAATGCTTGTGAAAAATGAGAAGAAAGAAGGTGAGAAATTTGATTTGTGATGTGCAACAAAATGAAAAACTAATAACTGAGATGGAGAAAAAAATGGCAACAGCTTGAGATAGCGGGATTTATCTTTAAAATTTTCCCAAAAGTAATAGGAGTTTTTGTAATGTTTGTAATTTAATATATGTTGAAGTAGTTCAACTTGGACAAATAGCTCTGTAATGTAACCTTGTTTTAATATAATCCTTTTTTAATTTAACCTTGTATCAAAACTTTGTTTTTATTCTCATTTGATGTAATTCTCTTTTTGTTTGTGTATGTAACCTTATTGTAATGTAAGTCTTTTAAGTTTAATGTTAAACCCAATTTCTGAAATAATTGTACTTATCAATCATTGAGAGAGTGCTATAATGGGAGGATGAAGTTTACAGAAACAGAAGCAACATGCATACACAAATAATAGACCAACCACAAATGGTATTACTAATAATGACACACAAAACCCAATCTTACAAACACAAACAAAACACAAACTATATTTCTATCTTACAGAATCACACACACACACACACACACACACACACACACACACACACACACACACACACACTCACTGTAAAGAAGCTCACATTCACATAAAGACACTGCACAAACTATAAAAGCATATACACAATCAAGTTGTTGATGTATTCTCTCTTACACAAATCACATACATTATCTTTTCAGAAGTTTAAGACAGTCGCAAACAAAATAGTCTGATACAAAGTCAAGTTGTCACACACCCAAGTTTCACATGCATACATAAGTGAAGATTTTTATACAAAGCTTTGATGCACCAGCAGTGCTTCTTGAAAATCACTTAGAGGGGGTGAATAGGTGATAATACTAATCTAATGTGGAATGCAATAATTTAAGCAAACAAACAAAATGGTCAACTTAAAATAAGAAGGGAAGTCGAATTCTCAATCAAGAGCTCTAGGACTTCTCTTAATTCTTATAGATAAGTGCTGAGATGTACAATTGCCTTCTTTCTTATATGAGAAAAAATCGAAAGTCCAACAATCAATAGCAATGAAGTAACATAAAAGTACTATAACGGCAAGAATAAGAATAGAAAGTATGAACACAAGTACAACAATGAAAATAGAAGTAGGAGTAATGACAAGGCAAACGCAAACACAAGTTTGTTTCGAGGTTCGAGCAACTTACTCTACGTTCCCGCCTTCATCACGTGAAGAATTTCACTATCCACTAATGATCAACACAAAGGTACCACAACTACAAAGTCTTTATAAGACCTGGAGTCCACAACTCCAATCTTCAATCCTCTACATAAGACATAACACTAAACCAATAAAGTTTACTGGCTCTTGACAACCACAAAGATCATAAACTTTCTCTTTACAACTTTCACGAGTTTGGAGAAATGATGCTCAAGAAGCTTGTGAAAGAAAAATCGGTTGAGAAAATTGAAATTGAGAAACTTGCTGAGAATGATTTGCAATTGAGAGCTCTTGAAATTTGGCGAAAACTTGATTTTTCTTTAAAACTTTTGATTTCAAAAAATTGTATTAAAACTTGTTAAAAACTTCATCTACAAAGACCCATATATAGAGGCAGTAGGTAAGAAATATTAGAGAGCTAAAGCAGTCAATAAAACACGGATAAAGTCTTAATAAAGTAAAATATACCTTTTTAGGGATAAGACAAAATATTTTGAATAAAAAAAATCTCGTTGTAATTGAAATTTGCCTAAACAGCTTACTAGGGTTGTCCACAGTCCAATAGGGCTGCTGATAGTCCATGTACAATGGCTATAATTTTGACTGTCGAGGAGCTCACCTATCAATAGCCTAATAGGATTGTGTTGGCTCAAAAGCCCATCATTTTAGTTTTGATGATAACTAATTCATGTAATTATAGTACTAATGATCTTGTTGTGTTTAAGTTTCAGATATTGATCAAGATCATAATTAGTGTTTAGCTTCTTTGAAATTAACACATGGTGATTTAAGAATTTAAGCTTATAGAACATATCTAGTACTCAATATGGAGTCTAACTCAGAGAATCAAGTTTAGATCAAGTCTACTTGGAGAAGAAGATTTACAAGAAGACTTGTTTAAAGTTTGTGCATTTAGATCTCTTGTAAAGAATAGATTAGTTTTGATTGCTCAAGCTTACATACACAAAAGTTTGGTTTCGATTTAACCGGTTACATTTTGTATTTTGGTTTTCAATCGAAAACAAGTTCATATCATTTTGTTTGTGTATCCATATATTATTGAGCTTCAAATATGTTTGGACAATTTGCTTTTGTATTTATAGTGTTTTGAAAAATCTAGTGTTCATTTAAAGTTTGGTCCTCGAAAAATATAGCTTTGGTTAAAAGATAGAAATTTCTTTACCTCAAAAACACGTTCACATGTTTGCAATATGTGTTAATCTTTGGTCACGCATATTTGTACTTCAATAGATTTACATAAACTTTTTTTTTTGTTAAATTTATTTGGATTTTGGATTTAGAAAGATATTTAAATGTTTCATATTATGTGGTTTTTGGGCTGAGTTGATAGACCGGCCGCATGATCGACCGATCGCAGAGCATATTTGCTCTACTGGTCGACCGACGTGCACCAATGTGCACAACCCATGAGGGTTAGGAGATCGACCGATCAACCGGTCGACCGACTGTCCCTGTAAAACTCTCGGGTTTCATCAGTCAACCCGCCGGTCGACCGACAATCCACAACGGTCATATTCTCACATGTTTGCAATATGTGTTGATTTCTGGTGACACATATTTGCACTTCAATAGATTTACATGAACTTTTTTTTTTGTGAAATTTATTTGGATTTTTGATTTAGAAAGATGTTTAAATGTTTCATATTATGTGGTTTTAGGCTAAGTCGGTCGACCGGCCGCATGATCGTAGAGCATATTTGCTCTACCGGTCGACTGAGTGGTCGTGCACCAATGTGCACAACCCATGAGAGTTAGGAGATCGGCTAATCAACCGGTCGACCGACTGTCCCTGTAAAACTCTCGGGTTTCATCAGTCAACCCGCCGGTCGACCGACCATAACGATCAAGAATATGACCGTTGGCGGTCGACTTCCTGATCCATCGACAAGTCTCTTCAACCTGTGTTTTGGGCCTAACGGCGAGTTTTACTTTTAGCCTATATAAATGGGTTTTTGGCCAGATTTTTTGCAAGTTTTTGAAGAGTGGTATTTCCTACATTCTACAGAGTTTTAAGCAAAGTTTTTAAAAAGTTTTTGAGTTCTAAATCTATATCTCTATTTGGTTTTAAAGTTTTGGAAAATCAAAGAAAATAAGTTTTGAGAAATTTGTTGGAGAGATTTCGCTCTCCTCATTTTAAATTACCACAAGTGTACGGTCGTTCGATGTAGCACTTGAGGGTCGGTCCACAGGGACAGGTGGTTCTTACGGTTTCGACACTTCTACGCGAATTGAGTGAAAAGTTTTTATGGATTTGTACTAAATTATGTGTCTATCTAAGAAAAGTTATGTCAAGCACCTGGTTTCGAATCTCCTAAACTAGTATCAAGCGGTCAATTTCGTTCTCCAAATCGGTTTGTTGTCACTTACTAAATCTCTACTTATAATAGGCAAATTAAGTCCGAATACTAGATCTAAGCACAGGGTATTGTTTGCATCACATGATCCATCAAAGGTAAATAAAATGACTAAATAAATTAAAAGCAGAAAAAACGGTAAAACCCTAAGCATGGACCATTGACTGTTGATACATACCTTGTCAAATAATTAATAACTCTAGAAATAAGCTCCTAAAACTTATAAGTTAATTGATGTGTGCAACAGTCCTAAATAGAAGACCAACTGATGATCACATGAATTTAAGTTAGGTTCATCTCCTCTCAGTGCTTACACAATTACCTCTGATCATGCTAAAATTCCTAACATAAAATTTATCTAAATAATTTAACAATAAAAATCAATCTATCAAGTTATAATTAACTAACATTGAATAATTAATTAAACTAATTAGTTAAATCAAAATAAAAATTAAATTAAAAAGAAGAAAAAGAAATCAAAGAGAAAGACATTACCTGGCTTCCAAATGAACAGGGGCGCCAACAGATGCGCCCCTGTTGGCTTCGAATAAGAGGCGCCCCTTTTTTTAAATGGGAGAGGGGGCTGGCGCCTAAAGACTAGGGGTGGCAGACGGGTCGCGACCCACCAGACCCGACCCAACCCGACCCGGAGTTAGCGGGTATGGGTTTGGGTCGTAATCGGGTCGACCCATCTGACCCGATTATTAAATGGGTCGGGTCGACCCGAACCCGCCAGACCCGCTTGACCTGCCAGACCCAATTATTCTCTCTCCTCCTCGGCCTCCTCTCCTTCGATCTCCTCCACCGCCGCCACCGCCTCCTCCCCTTGACCTAAATTAAATTGTCAAAAAATAGGCGTGAGCCCAATTTCAAACATGTGACCTCTAATGTATGAGTTTAGTGTGATGACCAACCATATCACCAAACAATTTAGTAAAATAGTGTAAAGAAATTGTATTTAAGGCTTAATAATCGGGTCAAATGGGTCGGGTCGGGTCGACCCGATTAAGTCTGGGTCGGGTCTGGGTCTGAATTTTTGACCATATAATAAACGGGTCGGGTCGACCCGACCTGATTATTATATGGGTCGAGCAGTAATTGGGTCGGGTCGACCCGACCCGACCCAAATGCCACTCCTACTAAAGAGAGGCAGCGCCTGTAATTGCAGAGAGAGAGATCTTCTTTCTTTTTTTTTAATTTTATTTTTTTATTTTTAATCTAAATTGCAGTGACTAAAACAAAAATAAAAAGAAAAGAAATTTCAGAAAAAGAAAAAAAACACCGTAAATAGAATTCTTTATCTCTAAAAATTGAGATTGCAATTAGAAGAGAAATTTAGCCTCCAAGAGAAGAAAATAACTTCTTAAAAAATTGCAGAAATCTGAGAAAGTGACCAAAATCCAAGGCCCCCAAAACCCTAACCTTTACATGTATATTTATAGCTTAGGGTTTGACTATTTTATATGAAAGTCCAAAATAGTTACAAAAATTACAAGGAGAATCGTTAAATTAATTTTATACTTTTACATCTCTGTCTATTTTGCGTTTAAAACCCTGACTTTTGTAAAATTACGTTTTCACTCAAACTGGCCTCGAACTCTTCCGAAGTGATGTAAATTTCTTTGATGTCAGTTTTAGACATAGTAGAGCAATCCCAACAGTGCCAAGTCTCCATCTCTCTTTCAACTCTTTTAACGCACTTTACGGTCTCGAAAGAGTACTTTTGTGGTCCAGTCTTCTCCTAATAAATTTGTCTGCAAAATAAACTAAAAATACCCAAGTAGCATTGTTTATAAACAAATGATAGATAAATATGGGCATAAAAATGCGATAAAATTATGCTAAATAAAATTCTAGTTTCAAGTTTTCAATTTTTATATCATTTAAGAAGTTTTCTTAAGTGTTTTCTTTTGTGTTTTCATTTCCAAAATCTTTGTTTTCTCACAAGTTGAGCTATTCATTGCAAAATCTATCCTCTATGATTTTAGATCATGAGAGGTGTTGTTTGTGATCTTTGTAACCACTAAGTGTTGCAACCACACTTTTACTTTGTCTTTGGCTTTGTGCCTTCCCTCTTGTGTAAAGGTGATTTCTTTGTGCATAGGCTCTATGCCTTGGTTTTGTGCCTCCTCTTGTATAGAGGATTGCGTTTGTATCCTTTGTGGAGTTCTTAGTGGAGATAGTAGAAATCCTTTTATGTGAAGGTGGGGATGTAGAGCTTGGTGTTCGAATCTCAAAAAATATCCTTATATTTATGTTTGGCTATCTTTCTAAACTCTACTCTCTTTATATCTTGTATTGCTACTATTATTCATTACACATACTTGATATTGTTTGTGTGCTCATACTTGTATCATTTCAAGAAAGCTATTGAAGCACCTCAACGCTTAATCTAGAGGAATCTTGAGGAGAAATTCTAGAGCCCTTCACTAGGAATTCAGCTTCACTCTTGGCTATCTATTGTGATAGTCTAAAAGTTTAATTCTGCATTATTGACTATTAGATTAGCACTCTATCTATTCACCCCCTCTAGGTGTACTTTCAATTGGTATGAGAGCTATTGCTCTTGATATTCAGTTTAAAAGCCTAAGAGTGATCGTATATTTTCTAATCACATATTTTATTTTACACATTCTTGTTTCACATACTAATAGATTATCTTGCTATACCTATGTTCGATGTTTCTAGTATTGACATATGAAAACTTAAAAAGATTTCATATCCTAAAGCCTTAGGATTAAATGTTTACCTTGCCACCACTAAGAAATCATTTTTTGAAAATGGAAAATACTTAGAAGCTAATGCACAAGCCATGATTGTACTAAAGCAAGCACTTAGCAATTCTTATTTTTTTATAGTTTCTCATTGTGATTTCGCTTTTGTAGTGTGGAACACGTTGATCTCTTTTGAAAGACAAGATTCAAACAATTTGGAGAGAGAATATAGTGAAGATGATTTCGATCAAGCTTGCTCCAGGTACAAGGGAATGACTCCCTTGAGGTAAATTTGAAATATAATTTTGATGATTGTACTAGTACATCTAATGATAATATGTCTAGTGAGGATGCACACATGTTATATGAAAAGTTTTCCATGTTCTGGGAAAATTTGTTGAGAAAATATAAATTATTGAAAATATGAGTTTAGAATTAAAGAAAGAAAATGAAATATTATTTTGAAAGCTCAATTTGTTTTAAAGAGAAAGTAGAGATTTCAAATGAAAAAGAATCTTTGAAACCTCAACTAGATTTAGTTTTGAATGAAAATGAGATTTTGAAAAAGAAAAATAATTTGGATGTTGTTTTGAAGGAAAATGATGCTTTATCCTCAAGAATTGATTTTGATTTAAAAAAATAACTCTTTGAAAAATAATTATTTAATTTCAAAAGATAAAGATTCTTTGAATATTTTGTTGGAAAAGAAAAGATTTATATTCCTATTTTCAAAGTGAGAAAGAATTTTGTTTCTTATGCTCATGTTGTTTCTTCTCCTATTATTAAAAATGATATTTGTATTTTAAAGAAGAATATTGATTGTTTGGGAATCAATATTTTGCAAGAAACATGCTCTACATATGCATGCACACCCTCCACGGTGATTCCCAAATTAAAACACTGTGTACCTTAGGGCTAACAGGTCGTGTCCACGCGGAGAGATGCGAGACAAATATTTCGGTATTTTGAGAAAGACAAGTTTTAGTATTAGTGTTTTATAGATGAAAAGAAGATGGAGAGTAGAGAACTAATTTAAAGAAAAATTGAAGATTAAAATAAGTTTTAAAAAAGTGATTTTTGAAGAAAACTTTGAGAGTAATGTTTGTTTGTATTTAATAATGAGAGATCTGAACTCATTAATCTTTACTCAATTTTAGATTTTTCTCTTGAAAGTTTAAATACCTTAATGGGATCATAAGCAAATGTTTTAGTCTCATATTTAAGAGAAATCAAGTAAAATACATAAGATAGGTTTTTTTAGAAATCAAGCTTCAGTTTAGAAATCGTTCTTTGAGTTGAATGTTAAACCATCAAAGTAATAAAGCAAGCATAAAATAAAAATAAGTTCTTTAAAGATTAACTTCAAGAGTAAGTTTAAAAATCAAACCCATTCTCATGTGCCTTCAAGAACACTCGTAAGAAGTAAGACTTAAAATTAGGCATTCAAATAAATCAATTGAGTTTTAGGCATTCAAATAAATCAATTGAGTCTTTTTCATGAAAATCAATCAAGATCAAAACTAGAGAGGAGAGATCAGTGAGCCCAGAAAGAAGAGATTTAGCTACTCATTACGAAGAAAAAAAAAACAATAGAATGAATTAAAAGTATAGACAAACCAGTAAGATTATGTAGGGTTAAGCAAGGTGAATCTCCTTTGATTGTCACTTCAATGGTAAATTACACATTCTTTTTCTCTCTCTCACTTGTTGCTAGCTATAAAATAAAAACTGACATACAATTTCTCATGAACTATTTAACAATGATCCCAAACCTTAAAAATAAAGTAAGAAATTAATCCTAGTCTTCGTCCCTTTTCTTCACGAATTTTTCATCATTTATAAGGGAAAAACCGGAGAGGGAAGCATGAGCAGATAGGGGGAGCAAACGCTTCACCTATCTCAACGGCCTGGCCGCGGCTCCGCGACTTTGACCTTGGATTCGTGGCCCTGATGTGGCCATAGGCAACATCAAGGGACAGGATCTTAGGGATTTCATTCTCTTTCTGTTTATCTAAAAAGATTTGCCATTTAATCTTCTAATTTCGATGATTCTTCTGTTGATCTTGGTTTTATCCAACTTGATTTGTAGAGATCTAATTTAATTGATTTTTCAACTAGTTTTATCTTCTTTGATTTGCCTTGATTTACCTTAATCCTTGATTTGAATTAATTCTGAATTAAATAAGAATTTAGATAGCCTTTGGGCTTGTTTTCTCTTCTTTCTCGCTTGGTGAAAGACTACACATTATTTACACAAAAATGAGAATAAAAGTAGAGTTTATTATAACATAAATATAGAAAATATGACAATAAATATGCAATATCAGTGACCGATCATACCCCCGTACCTATCTTTTGCTCATCCTCGAGCAAAACAAAACTAAATATCCATTTTCTAAAAAATATGATTACACATAGCATGTGCAACAAGCTGTTAAACCTCTAGGTTATCCTTAGAGGATGAGTTTTATCTCATGAGGGTTTTCAGTGGATTACACCCATAAAATCCATAAAGAAAGAAACACAAAGTGTTAGTATTTTTGAAAAGCATTTTGAAAAAGAAAGAAAAATATTTGAAGTATTATTTTAAGAGTTCAAGTAATAGTTATAGGAAAACTAAAATTTTCATTTTTAAACTTAATCTCTATTTAAAAACTTGTTATCAATCAAGGTAAGGAGTCAAACTATATTTCTCATCTAGTCTATTATTTTACCCTAAATCATATGCACCTTCGTGACCGTGAAATTTTAACTATGAGTTCTTTAACTCCAACTCTTATGCTTTATTATTTTTTTATATTTTTGGTGGTATTATTTTTTAGTTCTATTAGACTTCTAATTTGCCCATGTAATGAGCTTCTAGTCGATGACACCCAAACCAGATGATTTTAGGGCACTGTGTGAAAAAACACCCCTATGACTTAAGAACTCAAGCAAATAAGGCCACAAAATTAAGGATTTTTATTTATAAGATTCACCACTCTTAGGTGTGAATACTTATGCTTTATAAGGCATAAATCTCCAACTTAATTGGAGGATTTTTAATATATATATATATATATATATATATATATATATATATATATATCAAACTTATCTAGTCATCTTTTGTATAAATGCCAAGGCTTGCTTAGGCCAAAGCACCTACCTAGTCAATAATTAGATTTATTTATTTTTCACACACACACACAGACATATATATATATTATAAGGCATAAGAATCTTTGTTTTTGAACCCTAAGAATGTAAGTATATAAAGTGTGCATATTCCATCAAGATAAAGATCTAGACTAAATTACTTTTTCCAATTTTCTTCCTAACCCTAAAAATCAAACAAATAATCTTATGTTGACCAAGTATAAGAAATCCTAATTATGATTCTCTTATTCCTTAAAATTAACTTAATTTCTTACAAAAGATATGTCAAAACAATGTTCTCTTTCCAAAGGTTTTTTTTTTTAAAGTTTATGTTAGTCATGTTAGAACCCTCCCTCACATCTATCTCATGCATTGTCCCCAATGTATGAAAGAAATGAATAGATGCATGAAATGAAATATAAAAGAGGTAAAGTTACTGACATACTCGGTCGAATAGAGCCATAGTCGTTTTATTTGCAAGCACCGATTCCAAGAAAGGCTTAAGGCGTTGACCATTTACCCCAAAAATCATTCCCATTCTTGGTGTCACTAATCACTTCAGCACCATGTGAAAATACGATCTTTACAAGAAATGGCCTAGTCCATCTCGATTTCAACTTTCCTGTAAAAAGGATGAAACCTAAAATTATAGAGTAAGACTTTTTGTTTGGGGACAAAAGTTTTCTCATGATAAACTTATCATGAAAAACCTTAATCTTACTTTTTGTTATTTTAGCATTCTCATAGGCCTCATTCCTCAACTCCTCAAGTTTGAAAATTTATAATTTCTGAAGGTCACCCGCCATATCTAAATCAAAATTTAGCTGCTTTATAGCCCATAAAGCTCGATGATGTAACTCAATAGGCAGGTAGCAAGACTTTTCAAAGACTAACAGATATGGAGACATCCCTGGAATTGTCTTGAAAGCGGTTTTATAGGCCCATAAGGCAACTACCAGTTTGGTAGACCGGCCTCTCCTGTTTGGGTTCACCGTCTTCTCCAAAATAAGCTTAATTTGTTTATTGAAGACTTCTACCTGCCCACTAGTCTGAGGATGATATGGTGTGGATAATTTGTGAGTTATGATATACTTTCACATAAGAGCTTCAAAAGATCTATTGCAAAAGTGGGTGCCATTATCACTGATGATAGCACGAGGGGTTTCGAAGCATGAGAAGATGTTCTCTTTCAAAAACTTGATGACAACTTCGTTGTCATTAGTTTTTCTTGGAATGACTTCTACCTACTTGGACATAAAGTCTACAGCAACCAATATGTATTGGTTCTCAAATGAATTAGGAAATGGACCCATAAAGTCGATGCCCCAAACATCAAAGAGTTCTATTTTTAGAATTGGGTAAAGGGGCATCATGTTTCGCTTTGAGGTCCTTCCTACTATTTGGCATTTAGGGCACGTCTTGCAAAACTTAAAGGCATCTTTTATTGGCCCGAGGCCCTTCACACTAGTTTTGATGATGATTAATTCATGGAGTTATAGTTTGCTAATAATCTTGTGATATTTAGTTTCAGATATTTGATCAAGATATTAGTAGGTGATTAGCTTCAACAAAGGTGTTTTGGAGCTTTCACATGGTGATTTAAGAGCTCGAGCGTCAAGTTCACATTTAGCATTCGGTTGGAGTCAAGCTCGATGGATCACGTTTGGATGAGTCGACTTAGAAACGGCGTTCTACAAGAAGATATTGGTTTGTTTTAGTTTAAGTTTGTTTAGATCTCATTGTAAAGATTAGATAGTTGATATGCTCAAGTTCACAACACACACTTGTTTTAAGTTTCATGTGTTTTGGTTTTTCGGTTTAACCGATCTTGATTTTCAAGTCAAAAACATAAATATAATACCTTTCATGTATATTGGATTCTATCCATATACAATATGCTTCAAAGTTGTTTCAATATCATATTTTTGTATTTGCATGTGTTTTGCAAAAAATCGGATTTTCATTTCAAAAATCCTAGTTTCAGAAAATACGATTTTTGGATTAAGGCAAATTTTCTATCTCACAAAAATGGTTCAAATTGTTTAATATATGTATTGAATTTTTATCACACATATTTGTATTTCAAAAATCTAATAAGAACTGATTTTTGTGGAATTTATGTGATTTTATAGGATTTAATTAAAGATAAAAACCTAAGTATTTAAGTCCTATAATGGCTAGACTGGCTGTTTGCCGGTCGACCGGGCCGGTCGATGTAGCAGAAGTCGGTCGACCGGACTGGTCGATCGACGTGCACAAGCGTGCACGCCAGCATGAGCTGGTGGGCCGGTCGACCGGGTCGGTCGACCGTCCAGAGAGCTCTGCTATCTGAAAATGGCCCCGGTCGATCGAGCCGGTCGATCGGCAGAGAGCTCTGCTCTCTGTATCCAGTCTCAGTCGACCGGGTCGGTCGACCGAAGGCACAACGATCAGAAATCTAACCATTGGGCCGGTCGACCGGGCGGTCGACCGGAAGGGCATTTCAGCCCTTTCCAGCTGCCAACGGGCAAAATTTTGTGGGGGCGATAAATACCCCCCATTTGAGTTTGTTTTTAAAAAAGTTTTCTAAGAGCAAAAGTTCTCATTCTTTCTAGTGTTTATATACAAGTTTTCAAAAGAGTTTTTAAGCCAAAAGATTTTATCTTTATTTATTTTAAAGGGTTGGAAAAATCAAGAAAAGGAGAAGTCTTTGGGATTGTTTTTTATCTTCATTTTTATATCTATTCTAGAAGTTTTCCAAGAGTTTTTCTTTGTGTTTTTAATTTCCAAACTCTTTATTTCTCACACTTGAGCTTATCTATCTATCCTATCTATAGGATCTTATTTTTGTGAAAAAATTGGTTTGTGGTTGAGAGAGACCACCAAGTTGTAAACCCTCCTTGATTTGTGATATCCCTCTAGTGAGAGGTGATTGTATTGGTATCCCTCTAGTGAGAGGTGATAGTGGAGGTTGTGTTGGAATTCCTCAAGTGTGAGGTGATTGTGTTTGAGTGGCTTTGAGCCCTATCCCTCTTGTGAGAGGTTGATTATTGTTTAGCTAAGTGCCTATCCCTCTAAGTGTAGAGGTGATTTATTTTGTGCCTTGCTTCTAGTGAGAGGTTGTATTTGAGAGAAGAGTTATTTACTCCCTAATTGTATTTGCTCAAATCATCAGTGGAGGTTCCCTGTGTGGGAAGTCCTGTGTGGATGAGTTAGTGAAAACCCTTCTGTGTGAAGGCGGGGACGTAGAGCTGTGTGCTCGAACCTCGAAACATATCTCGGTGTTTGCGTTTGATCCACTTTTTCTTAACTCTCTCTAGTTTATATTGTGCCTTGCATCATTCATATTGCTCATTCATACTTATATGCTTGGTTGTGTTTATTTGTGTGCCTCACTTGTGTTTAACCAAGAGAGCTTCATATAGCACCTCAACTCTTATTTAGAGGAATTCATAGGAGATAGTCCAGAGCCCTTCACCGGGAATTCGGCTACACTCTTTAGTTACACTAAGTGTGATGCATTTAGTTTTTAATTTTGCATTATTTGTCATTAGATTAGCCCTACACCTATTCACCCCCTCTCTAGGTATACTTTCAATTGGTATCGGAGCCTACGCTCCTGAAATTAGGTTTAAGCACCTAGGAGTGGGATCTTGGTTTTGCTAATCTAGTGTTTGCATTTGCACGCTTATCTTGTTTACACACACTCATGGATTGCTTGACCCCTCCCATGTATGGTGTTTCCAACATTGACATGTGGAAATTTCGGATGAGTATGTACCTAAAAACCCTAGGCTTGCATGTTTTCCTTACCGCTACCAAGAAATCCTATCTTTTTAATAGCAAGCATATAGAGGCTAATGCACAAGCCCTAACGGCACTTAGAAGCACGCTAAATAAAGAACATTTGTGTATGGTTTCTCATTATGATTCCGCTTTTGCAGTGTAGAACACTTTGACTTCCTCCGAACTTTAAACGCCAAACATTATGGAGAAGCAATCTAGTGGAGAAAAATCCAAACAACGTTGCTACATGATCCAAGGGAATGACTCTCTTGAAGTATTTTTAGAATCTCAACTACATGATTGTGCTAGTTCTTCCGGCGATGATTATGTTGATGCCGATGCTTTGAATGAAGAACTTTCTATTGTTTGTGAAAAATTGCTAGAAAAATATAAAGCTTTAAAAAAGAAAAGTTTTGGACTTAACAAAGAAAATAAGGATTTGTATTCAAAACTTGATTTAGCTTTGCAAGAGAATGTAGAGATTTCTAGTAAAAGGGACTCATTGAAATCCCAACTTGAACTTGCTCTAAATGAAAATAAGATTTTAAAAAATAAAAATGATTGCAATGATGTTTTGAAGAAAAATAAGATCTTGTCTTCAAAACTTAATTTTGTTGTAAAAGAAAATGAATCTTTAAAAATAAAAATTGCTTTAATTTCAAAGGATTTGGATTTGGTTTCTAAGAAAAATATTTCTTTGAAAAATGATATGGATTCTAATGTTTGTCATGCTAGCATAGCTTCACCCTCTAGCATACCTATTGCATGCACCACCTATTCTATAATTGAAAATGATATTTGTATACTTAAGAAGAGTGTTTATTGTTTGGGCTCCACTTTGAGCTAATATGCCATGAACCACACACGATTGGAATCTATGTTTTGAAAGAAACAAGTTCCATCTATGCATGCACACCATACACAGCATACACATGCTCCTCACGTTTATACACACAACATTTTGTATGCTCATGTGTACACTTGTACACATTGTGGACATAAGGGCCACCTTGCTAAGTTTTGTTATGATAGACTACATGATGTAAATTTAGCAAATAAGTTTGTTTGGGTTAGGAAAGGAGCTAATCCCCATGGACCCAAAAGAGTATGGGTACCAAAGACCGCCCCTATTTTATTTGATGTATGTGTGGGCTCTCACATGACGTGAGAGTGATGGTGCCTTGAGGTGGATGCGTTCCGAGCTAAACAGTGACTATTTTGGATGCATCAATTTCAAGGGGAGTTTGGTGGGAGGACCACCTTGATTTGGAGACATAGAGATGTACCATCTTGGTTTTGGTAACGATCTCTTACTCCTCATTTATGTTTACATGCTTTCATTATTGATTTTAGCATGTTTTGATGTTTCTTGATTATTATGTTAAATGCCATGATAATTAAATTAGTGATATACATGATTAGTATTTGAGATACACCTATGTTTTATATGGACCATTATTTTTGTGTACTCACTTTAGTTTATCTATTGTGTATATCATAGTCTAATATATGAGTATTTACCTAATGATCATATAAGTTTATGTTTTGTTTCTATGCTTCATGAATTGATTACATGTTTAGATATTAGTTTTCATTAAAACTTGAGTTTATACTTGTACAACTAGTGAGTCACAAATAGATTATTAGATTTGTGCTTGATTGCTCATTTGTATTTATTAGATGTACTAGTATAGCCTAGTTTTAATGGTTCATGCATTTTGACTTGTATTCTCTATTTTTGTGCATGTTTTTCATGTATATGTCTACCTTGTCTAAACTAATAGTTATACATATACATCCTTGAGCCACTTGCCTTCATGCATATATTTTTGTGGACTCGTTCATGTTTGGATATGTATGTATACTCTAGTTTGTACAAAACATACGTATGCCTTGAAGTTGTATTACTGAAAATTAAATTTTAATGATTTTTGTGTTTTCATTTATAAAAGAATTTCACATCGAGCTTATTGCCTATTTTCATGACTATGTCTTTCACACAAAACTTATACACTCACATTATTTGATGTTTCCTCATGATTTTATTTTCATGAGTATTATATGTGCTATATAGACTTTGAGTGTCATTGGTTTAGTGATTTTCATGTTTTATGGAATATATTCTTGTTTTATTCCTTACTTGAAGGATTTCGTACTAGTTTTATAATTTTATCATATAACTAGTTGGTATTCTTCATTTTGGTAGAGTTTTCAATTGTGCTAAAACTATTTTCAAACTTATTTTTGAAAACCCCTACCCATCAAGGGCGGTTGGTTGGGGACCATGCCTTGTATGCATTATTAAAAATCTATTTAAACTTGTGCATGAAATGGGTGGTAGGGAGTATGAGTTAAACACTTGATCTTTATTGTGTTTTCAATTGGTATCGCAATTGATATCTATTTTGTATACTCATATGTATTTCTATATATGTATGCTTCAACTTCAAATAGTATCAATTTTGATTGGTATTTGTATTTTCATACATATATATGTGTTTTGATTGTGCTTACTATATCTTTACATCCTTAAGCACAAATTTGGTTATGCTAAGCTTGATTTAGTCCTTAATGACAATTATTTTTAAATTGGTATCGTATACAAGCTTATGCATCGTTTTCATTAATATTTCATAAAGGGGGAGAAAATTCATGTTTTACCTTTAATCGGTTTTGTTTACCATTGATATCTTACTCCCACTCTTTATGTTAAAAAATGATTGAAAAATGATATTTATTTTTTAATTTGGTATCATACGCTCCTAATGAAAATTATTTACAATTGGTATATGTTTCATTTTCAATATTGGTATCAAGAACTTAAATTGATAGTATTCTCTATTTGGTATCTATATTGCAAAATGATTTTAGTGTTTAACTAAAAAGATTGGTTTATATTTTCTAATTGGTATCAAAAGTATAAAATATTTTCAATTGGTACTAATTTTACAATTGGTATCAAGATTGCCTATATGTCTATATCTTTCAATTGATATCATTTTTTTTTGTTTTGTTTATTTTCAATTAGTATCATAAATTGGTATCATGATGTTTTGATGTATATCTCTATACTAAATTGATATATCTTTCAATTGGTATCATTTTGATATTTATTGCTTATATGCAAGGGAAGCTTAACATCTTCTCTATATATAGATTCATGTTGAGTGTATGTCATATAAAGTGATTGACCTTTTTTAGGTATGTAGTACACATGTGTGAGGGAGCGTCACATCTCCTTTTATACATTGCATATTTTGCTTTAAATGGTTAGGGTTTAGTCATCTCTTTTCATATAAATGCATGTATGCAAGGAGAGTTAACTTCACGTCTCTCCTCTTCATGAATGTATATAGCATATATATTTTTATTGTTTTGATTTATACAAAAAGGGAGAAAAATATTGTTTATACCCTTTATTGTTTGCACCCCTTTCTTGATGAATTGATAAAAAAGGAGAGAGATATTTTGGAGTTTGATATATGCATGTTTGTTTATATATGTTTTTGTTTTTTATATGCATATGTGTTTAAATTTGTTATCCTTTATCTTTGGTATCAAAAGTATCTTTTGTTGGTATTGATATCAAGAGCATCTTTTATTGTTTTGTTGGTATCAAGAGTTTTTGTTGGTATCAAGAGCAACATTGTTTTATTATTTTATTGGTATCAAGAGTAACATTATTTTTAAGAACATGTTTATTTTAAAATAGAGTCTTTATTGGTATCAAGAGCAATATTATTTTCAAGAACATCCTTATATTAAAATTGATATTAAAAGTATGTTTATTTTATTGGTATAAAAGATCATGTTTGTTTCATTTCCTTACTTTATGCATGTTTATGCATATCTATGTTGAGCATTTATTACATATCTTTATTGTTTATTGCTATGCATGAGTTAAGGGGGAGCTTCTTTGAAGCTTAACTTTAATCCATGCATATATAACTCCATGAGTTTTGTCATCATCAAAAAGGGGGAGATTGTTGGCCCAGAGGCCCTTCACTCTAGTTTTGATGATGATTAATTCATGTAGTTATAGTTCACTAATAATCTTGTGATATTTAGTTTTAGATATTTGATCAAGATATTAGTAGGTGATTAGCTTCAACAAAGGTGTTTTGGAGCTTTCACATGGTGATTCAAGAGCTCGAGCGTCAAGTTCACATCTAGCACTCGGTTGGAGTCAAACTCGGTGGATCACATTTGGATCGAGTCGACTTGGAGATGACGTTCTACAAGAAGACATCGGTTTGTTTTAGTTTTAGTTTGTTTAGATCTCATTGTAAAGATTAGATAGTTGATATGCTCAAGTTCACAACACACACTTGTTTTAAGTTTCATGTGTTTTAGTTTTTCGGTTTAACCGATCTTGGTTTTCAAGTCAAAAACATAGATATAATAACTTTCATGTATATTGGATTCTATCCATATACAATATGCTTCAAAGTTGTTTCAATATCATGTTTTTGTATTTACATGTGTTTTGGAAAAATCGGATTTCCATTTCAAAAATCCTAGTTTCGAAAAATACGATTTTTGGATTAAAGCAAATTTTCTATATCACAAAAATGGTTCAAATTGTTTAATATGTGTTGAATTTTTGTCACACATATTTGTATTTCAAAGATCTAATAAGAACTGATTTTTGTGAAATTTATATGATTTTATGGAATTAATTAAAGATAAACCTAAGTTTTTAAGTCCTATAATGGCTAGACTGACTGTCTGCCGGTCGACCGGGCCGATCGATCGTAGCAGAAGTCGGTCGACCGGACTGGTCGACCGACGTGCACAAGCGTGCACGCCAGCTTGAGCTGGTGGGCTGGTCGACTGGGTCGGTCGACCATCCAAAGAGCTCTGCTCTCTGGAAATGGCCCCGGTCGACCAAAGCCGTCGACCGGCAGAGAGCTCTGCTCTCTATATCTAGCCTCGGTCGACCGGGCCGATCGACCGGAGGCACAATGGTCAGAAATCTGACCGTTAGGCTAGTCGACCGGGCGGTCGACCGGAAGGGCATTTTAGCCCTTTCTAGCTGCCAACGGGCAGAATTTTGTGGGGGCTATAAATACCCCCCATTTGAGTTTGTTTTTAAAAAAAGTTTTCCAAGAGCAAAAATTCTCATTCTTTCTAGTGATTATATATAAGTTTTAAAAGAGTTTTTAAGCCAAAAGATTTTATCTTTATTTATTTTAAAGGGTTGGAAAAATCAAGAAAAGGAGAAGTCTTTGAGATTATTTTTGATCTTCATTTTTATATCTATTCTAGAAGTTTTCCCAAGAGTTTTTCCTTTGTGTTTTTGATTTTTAAACTCTTTATTTTTCACACTTGAGCTTATATGTCTATCCTATTTATAGGATCTTATTTTTGTGGGAAAATTGGTTTGTGGTTGAGAGAGACCACCAAGTTGTAAACCCTCCTTGATTTGTGATATCCCTCTAGTGAGAGGTGATTGTATTGGTATCCCTCTAGTGAAAGGTGATAATGGAGGTTGTGTTGGAATCCCTCAAGTGTGAGGTGATTGTGTTTGAGTGGCTTTGAGCCCTATCCCTCTTGTGAGAGGTTGATCATTGTTTGGCTAAGTGCCTATCCCTCTAAGTATAAAGGTGATTTGTTTTGTGCCTTGCCTCTAGTGAGAGGTTATATTTGAGAGAGGAGTTATGTACTCTCTAATTGTATTTGCCCAAATCTTCAGTGGAGGTTCCCTGTGTGGGAAGTCCTGTGTGTACGAGTTAGTGGAAATCCTTCTATATGAAGGTGGAGACATAGAGCATGGAAATCCTTCTATATGAAGGCGGAGACATAGAGCTGTATGCTCGAACCTTGAAACATATCTCGGTGTTTGTGTTTGATCCACTTTCTCTTAACTCTCTCTTATTTATATTGTGCCTTGCATCATTCATATTGCTCATCATATTTATATGCTTGGTTGTGCTTGTTTGTGTGCCTCACTTGTGTTTAACCAAGAGAGCTTCATATAGCACCTCAACTCTTATTTAGAGGAATTCAGAGGAGATAGTCCAGAGCTCTTCACCGGGAATTCGGCTACACTCTTTGGTTACACTAAGTGTGTTGCATTTAGTTTTTAATTTCGCATTATTTGTCATTAGATTAGCCCTATACCTATTCATCCTCCCTCTAGGTGTACTTTCATTTTTGAATAAAGCGGGGAAATAGAACCCATTTTGTAGCACTTTTTCAGTAGTTTTGTAGGGACCAAAGTGTTCACCGCATGCAAGCTCATGATAAAAAGATAGAACACTCTTAATCTCCTCATCAAAAATATATCTCCTAATGATTTGGTCAGAATAATACTTAAAAGATATGTTTCCTCACAGAAGAAATATCACATTTGGGATAAGAACCGGTAGATGTTATGGAGTTTGGTTTGTGACTAAATAGTTTACTATGTCAGGGAACCAAGGTTCCCTAAAGGCAACCAAGAGTTGTTCACAGCAAAGTTATCATTGATGGGTAATTTATTGCATGGTAAGTTTGGTATGCACTGAGATGGTCAGCAATGATATTTTCTACCCCTTTTTTATCTTGAATCTTGAGATCAAATTCTTGAAGAAGTAACATCCAATGAATTAGTCAGGTTTTAGCATCGTTCTTCGTCATAAGGTATCTTAGCGCAAAATGATCAGTGAAAATGGTGGTTTTGGACCAAAGTAAGTAGGGACGAAATTTCTCTAATGCAAATACTATTGGCAAAAATTTCTTCTCGATTGTAGTGTCGTGCAATTGCGCATCATTGAGAGTCCAACTTGAATAGTAAATCACGTGCTGCTTGTTATCAATGTGTTGTTCTAAGACAGCGCCTATAGTAAAATTTGAAACATCGCACATGATTTCCAACAGCTCTGACCAATCCGGTGCAGAGATAATTGGTGCAAAAATAAGCTCATTTTTAGTTTTTCCTAAGCATTAAGACATCCACTATCAAAAGTGAAAAACACGTCTTTAGTTAAAAGATTTGTTAAGGGTCTATCAATTTTGCTAAAGTTCTTAATGAACCTACGATAAAAATTGGCGTGTCCTAAGAAGGATCAGATATCTTTAATGCATTTCAGCACCAAGAACTTAGCTATAACCTCAATCTTGAATTTATCCACTTCAATTCCATTCTTAGAAATTTCATGGCCTAAAACAGTTCCATGTCTTATCATAAAGTGGAATTTCTCCCAATTAAGTGTCAGATTTTTCTCGGCACAATGTTGGATTTTTGATTTCACCATGTCAGAGAAAAGACTCAACATGCAATATTGAAACATTGCTGGGGCACTGCACAAGCTGAAACGCATTCGACGATAAGCAAATGTCCCAAATGGACATGTGAATGTGGTCTTTTCTTGGTCCTCCAGAGCAATGAGAATCTGATTATACCCTAAATTACCGTCCAAGAAACAGTAATATTTATGGCTAGCCAAACATTCAAGCATTTAGTCAATGAAAGAAAGCGGGAAATGGTCTTTACGAGTTGCTGCATCTAGCTTCCTATAGTCGATGCAAACTCGAATCTTCGTGGGAAGTCGAATTTGCCCAACCCTTTGTTCTCGTTTTTCACTGTGGTGAGACCGGATTTCTTCAAAATCGCATGGACAAGACTGACCGTTGGCTATCAGAAATGGGATACATTATCTTATAGTCTACAAGTTTTAAGATTTCAGCCTGAATAGCCTCTTGCATTATAGGGTTTAACCTATGCTGCAGGTCTCTCTTCGGTGTCGCTTCTTCATTGAGATGAACCGATATTGAACTATGGCTGGACTCAATCCCTTTATATCGGTCATAGTCTAACCAATGGCTTCCTATGTTTCCTAAGAGTTGTCTTAAGATTCTCTTCTTGCCCTTGATTTAAATGAGATGCAATTATGACAAGAAAAGTCTCTTATTCGTCTAGATAGACATACTTGAGATGCGTAGGTAAGGCTTTCAACTTTAAGGAAGGGGGCTTACTGGAAAGAGGGGTCAAGTTTATTGGCTCCATATTTGGTGAAATAGGGTTTGATGCCCAATTCACAGCAGACTCGATAATCTGATCAAGGTTAATGTCTGCGGACTCTAACTTAAAGTCATAATCAATTTCTAATTCCAATTCTTTTCTATGCTTGCTAGTCAAGTTCTCAATGAGGTTAACTTCAAATGTTTGATCCTCAACATCATGGGGTTGCTTTCCTAGGATGAAGACATTAACTTCTCTACTCATGTCTTCAAAGGTTAACCTCATGAACTCATTCTTATAGTTGATAATAGCATTGGCACTAGTAAGGAACGGGCGCCTTAGTATAACGAAAGTTTGGTTCTAGGATTGGAAACATATTGTGTCTCAAGAACTATGAAATTAACGAGATAGATAAACTCCCTGACCCAGATAAGGATGTCATTAACTTCCATCTTGAAAACTTTTACTGACCGGTCAGCCAATTGAATGGTGACTCGAGTTGGATAAGATCACCCAACCTGAGTTGTTGATAAACTGAGAAAGAGAGCAAGTTGATACTTGCTCCCAAGTCAAGAAGTGTACGAGTAATCTCGGCTTGTCCTATAGTGCAGGCAATGTTGGGATAACCCGAATCCTTGTACTTGATAGGGATTGGACCCAACAGTAGCTCACTAATATTAGTGGCTAAGAAGTCTTTCGTGAGCATATTAGTCTTTCTCTTCTTAGTGCACATATCCTTAAGAAATTTTGCATAAGATAAGACTTATTGGATGGCATCAAGAAGTGGTATATATATCTTCACGATTTTCCAAAACACCATAAATACAAAAATAAGTTGTTTAAAACATTTTTGGAGCTCAACGGTATATGGATACACAAATAAAACGATATGAACTTGTTTTTGATTGAAAACCAAAATAGACACGTATACCAGTTAAACTGAAATCAAACTTTTGTATATGTGTGAAGCTTGAGCAAGTAAAACTAATCCATTCTTTACAAGAGTCTAAACTCACAAACTCTAGACACGTCTTCTTGTAGATCTTCTTCTCTAAGTAGATTTGATCCAAACTTGATTCTCTGAGCTAGACTCCATCTTAAGTACTAGATATATTTTATAACTTTAAAGAAGTTAAACACCAGCAAAGATCTTGATCAATATCTGAAACTTAAACACAGCAAAATCATTGTACTATAACTACATGAGTTAGTCATCATCAAAACTAGAGTGATGGGATTTTGGGTCAACAATCTCCCCCCTTTTTGATGATGACAAAACTCATAGAGTTATATATGCATGGATTAAAGATAAGCTTTGTAAAAGCTCCCCCTTAACTCATGCATAGCATAAAATATATAGATATTCAATGTAAATTCATTGTTACCAAACAAACATATGCATAAACACAAACATAACATGAATATATAAACTCTAATTTCTCTTGCTCTTTTTGTTAACTTTTCAACAAAGGGGTAAAGAAAATATGATAGAAGTATATGCGATACAAATCTATGAAGAGGAGGGGCGTCAAGTTAACTCCCCCTACATAAATGCATTACAATAGAAGGGACGACTAAACCCTAACCCATATAAGCATAATATATAATGTATAGATGAAGATGCTAATCTCCCTCTATACATGTGTATGATATAGAGAAGAGAGATCAATCTCTTCTTTATACAATACGCTCATCATAAATTTATATATAGAGGAGAGTTAAGTTAGCTCTCCTTGCATATAGGCAATAAGTATCAAAACAAATTTGAAAATAAAATGAATTTTGATTTACTAATATACTATTTGTAAAATCCAAACAAGAACAATTGAAAGGATAATAATTATAAGATACAAATTATAAAAAAAACATGGATACTAATTGGAAATTTAGAAATACCAATTGAAAATTTAAAATAAATTTTGATACCAACATAGATACCAATTTGCAAAACAATTTTGATACTAATTTAAGATTTAAACATGATACCAATTAAATAGAAAGTGTATGCCTATGATACCAAATTTGAAATTCTAAACAATTTTGAAAAATAGATACCAATTGTGATAATCGATACCAATTGAAAATATAAGCTATTAAAATATTTTTCTCAAAAAGTAGTGAATAAGATACCAATTAAAATTTAAACCAAGCAAATTTTCCCCCCTTTTTGAAACAATCACAAAACTAATGCATAAGCTTCGAAAAGTGATGATATCAATTGAAGGTGATACCAATTTATACATTAAAGCATATTCAAAAAGAAGATTAAGCTAAAACATGAACAGAACATGCACAAAACATGCACAATTAACCAAATCATATATATGTATGTGTGTTAATTGAAATATCATTCATAATAAAGAGCATACAAACATAGATAAATAAGAATGAGTATACAAAAATCAATTACCATGAGAATAATATGTATAACTCATTGAAATCACCAACCTGTATGCACATATATGAAATAGTCATTTAAGTAAAATAAGGCATGATCACCCAACCAACCTCTCACTAACGAAAGAAGTTTTCAAAATAATAATTTTGAAAATAGTTGAGTACAAACTGAACGCTAGTATCGAGTGAAGAATAAAAGAACTAATTTAAAATATTTATGAAAAGTAGTTCAAAATTCTTCAAATATAAACCAAATCATGTATATCTCATGAAAAATTGTAATCACATAAGAATTGACACCCAAAAATCTATAAAGCATAATGCTCATGAATCTAAAATTATGAGTAAAAAAAAGATATAGAGTGTATAAAAGTCATGTAAATAATAATTTCATGATGATAAAGCAATGAAGCTTAATTTTATCAAAACCCATATGAAATTCTTTTTTTCATTGACATGAAAATATGAATCATGAAAATTTCTATTTTCATTAAAAACTATTCAAGAATTCCTTGAAGATGTAAAACAAATTTCAAGTTATATGTAAGTTTTGTAAAAACTAAAGCATATATATATATATATATATATATATATATATATATATATATATATATATATATATATATATATATATATATATATATATATATATATATCCAAACATGAAATGAGTACACATAGAATATATGGCACTCAAGAATACAATATGTATATCATGTAGTTTTAACATAATTTACACATATATGAACCAAAAACATTCTTATAGATAATCACGGCATGTACAAGTGCAAGAATTATCAAAACTAGGTCATATAAGTGCAATAAAACATGCAATGAGTACACATAGGCAATATAACATGTAAAGCATAAGAATCAAGTGTAACTCACAAATTGTACATGTTATTGTTGGCCCAAAGGCCCATCACTCTAGTTTTGAAGATGATTAACTCATATAGTTATAGTACTAATGATCTTGTATTTAAATTAGTCTCAGATATTTGATGAAATTCTTAGTTGGTGTTTAGCTTCAACAAAGGATTTAAAGTTAAGTTTTAGAGCTAGCACGTGTCGATTCAAAGAGCTCGCGCATCAAGATTGCATCAAGACTCAAGAGGAGTCTAGCTCATTGGATCAAGGTTTGGTCCAAGTCGAGAAGAAGAAGAAGACCTTCAAGAGAAGACTTGTACCTAGGCTTGTTTGTAGTAAGATTTTGTTTTTAGATAAAATGTAAAGGATACATTAGTTGGCGGATTGCTCAAGTTCATATACACTCATATACAAGATTTATTTGTGTTTTCATAAAAGAGTTTTTGTTTTAGAAAAATACCGGTTTAGTTTTTAAGCTTCAAAATATACAAGTGTTTTATCAAAACCTATTTTAAAGCTTAATGTCAAAAACATAGATATTTCATCATATATGTGTAGTGGATCATATCCGTACACACTAAACTTATAAAGTGTTTAGAATATCTTGTTTTTGTTTTTAGAGAAGTTTTAGAAAAATCAATTTTGAAAAATACAAAATTTTGTTTAAGGCAAAACTTTCATATTACAAAAAGAGTTCAAAATGTTTGTAACATGTTTTGATTTTTACTAAAACATGTTTGTATATCAAAGTATATCATTGAACTTATTTTTGTAGAATTTATGAGAATTTATGGGATATTTTTGTAGAGTTTATGAGAATTTATGAGATTTTATTGAAGGTAAAAAGTCTAAGTTTTTAACCCCTAAAAATAGCAGGACTGGCCTTTTGCCGGTCGACCGCATGGTCGACTGGGCCAGAAGTCAGTCGATCACGTTGATCAACCAACGTGCACAACCAAGGGCCGGTTGACCGCACGGTCGACCGCCAGAGAGCCTCTGCTCTCTGGAAATGGCCCGGTCGACGGGCGATCAACTGCTGGGTCATTTGCAAGGCCGGTCGACCTCAGGCACAACGGTCAGAAATCTAACCGTTGGCCAGTCGACCGGGCGGTCGACCGCCTGCAGTCCACATTGCTGATTTGGACCCCAACGGCTAGATTTTGGAGGCCTATATATTGGGGTTCCCATGGACTGTTTTCTATAAAATTTTAAGAGAGTTTTTGGGATAGTTTTTCCTACTTATATCAGTGGTTTTATCCAATGTTTTAAAGACAATATTTCCAAATCAGAAGGAGAGTGTATCAAGAGTTTTCAAAAGTGATTTCTTGAGTTTTTTACCACCAATTCAATCCTAGTTTTTCTCACACATACTTGAGCTTTCCATTGCTATATCAATCCTATAGGAGAGTTATCGTGAGAGTGATTTTAGATGATCAAAGTGTTTAGATCACCAAAGTGTTCATTCTAGTGTTTGAGGAGGCGGACTTACGGGTTCGCGTTCAAGTTCTAGTGAGAGCTTGGTGTAGAGGTGTGGTCTCGGCAAGCTAGTGTGCTTGCAGTGTATAGTTCTTGCTGGAACAAGAGAGGGCTAGTGAGTCCAAGGAGTTCTAGTGTGAACTCATTATAGGTGTTGCGGTAGCGAGTAATCCGGTGGGATCGGTTTATAGTGAAAATCCTTCATAGTGTTGAAGGCGAGGATGTAAAGTAAGGGTGCTCGAATCTCGAAACAAATCTCCCGTGTTTGCGATTGCTCTCTCTATATCTCACTTGTGCTTATATCTTGCATGCTTATATTGCTTTCATCTTTATATGCTTGATATATCTTGTGCTATATTGTTATATGTTTGGGGATTGTTTGTTCACACTTGTATTCAACCAAGAGAGTCATAGCGGCACCTCAACTCTTATCTAGAGGAATCTTGAAGAGTTAGTCCAGAGCCCTTCACCGGAAATTCGACTACACTCTTATGTTATACCTTGTTTATTTAGCTCAATAGTTTTTAATTTGTATAAATAGTTTTTATTCCGCATTAGTTCACCATTAGGTTAGCTAGTCATCTATTCACCCCCTCTCTAGGTGATTTCAATTCGTATCAGAGCTTGATACTCTTGATTTGGGTCTTACAACCTAGAGTTAAAGATCCTCATTTGTAGCTAATCACAATATTTGTACACACACATGGATTTCATGTCACCTCCCACTTTTGATATTCTTAACATCCAAACTTAGAAGGTTAAGATGTTATTGTATCTCAAAGCCTTAGGGATTCATGTTTATTTTGTTACTATTAAAAATTCATATTGTTTAAATGGCAAACATCTAGAGGCTAATGCAAAAGCCATCCATGCTTTAAAGTCAACCCTAACTGATGAATATTTATCTAGGGTTTTTTACTTTGATTCGGCTTTTGTAGTATGGAACACTTTAGTCTCCCTTAGCGAACAAAAGCATTGTTATACAGGAAGCAACTCGGATGATGGAAGTGATACTTTCAACTTGTGCTACATGGTCCAAAAGGATAACCCCCTTGAGGTAAACTCTGAATCCAAACTAGAAGAAGATATTGACATGTCTTATGATAAGCTTAAATCATTTTCTCAACAATTTCTTGAAAAATATGAGTTGCTTAAAAAGGATAACAAAAAAATAAAAAATAAATTTGATTCCTTGTTAAAAGAAAAAGATTCTTTTCAAAATAAATTGGAATGCATTTCAAAAGAAAATGAGATGTTGAAAAAGGATAATATTTTCTTGACCTCTAAATTGAATGATCTTTGAGAAGGAAATACTTCTTTGAAAAATAAGATTATTTTGGTGAAAAAAGAAAAGGAAATTGCTTTGAATGAAAATAACTCTTTGAAAAGAAAAATTACTTCAAAAGAAAAAGAAAATATTTCTAAAAAGAAAAAGAATGTTGATTCTCATTCTCACCATGCTTTTCATGCAACCATTGATAAAAATGAGATTAAATTTTTAAAAAATTGAATAGATTGTTTGAGCTTAACTTTGAGCAATTGTTCATTCAATCATAATAGATTGGAAATCTTGTTTCAAAAGAAACAAGCTCCACATGTTCATGCACATCACCCACGACACACATATGCACACTTTGCACACCATGGTCACACTCATTCACATGTGAATTTTAGAGTATACAAGTGTACACATTGCGGCCGCAAAGGCCATTTAGCAAAGTCTTGTTATGATATGATGAACCATATTAATTTTGCTAATAAAAATACTTGGGTTCCAAATAAGGCTAACCCCCATAGACCCAAAAGAAAATGGGTACCAAAATTCCTACCTCTTGTGTTTGATGTAGGTGTGGGCTCTCACATAACGTGAGGGGTTTGGTGCCTTGGTGGTGGATGCATGGGCTAGATGGACATACAAAATTGATGCACCGCTATCAAGGTAGTTTTGGTGGGAAGACCACTATGTGTTGGAGACTTGGAGTACAGTTCTTATAGTTTGATAACTATCTCTAAAAACTCCTATTTTAGTTTACATGCTTTTATTAATGACTTTAGCATGCTTTGGTTTAAATGCTTATTTTGTTAAATGATCATGTTTTACGCTTTATGAGATGATTACTTGTTTAGGTGTAATTTTCATTAAGACGTGCGTATATACTTATACAAGTAGTGAGTTACACTTGATCATTAGATGTTTGTGCTTCATTTTCCATTTGTACTCATTACATGTACACGTATAACCTAGTTTTGATGATTCTTCCATTTACTCTTGTTATCCCTATTTTTTTTGTGTTTGCTTCATGCATATGTAATTCTTATTCGAAACTAATAAATATACATGTATACCCTTGAGTCACTTGCCTTCATTCAAATTACTTTATAGGACTCATTTGTGTTTAGGATATATATGTATATTTTTAGTTTTGATAGAACATACATATCCCTTGAAGTTTTTTTAATGAAAATAAATTTTTATGATTTTCATGTTTTTGATAAAAAGAAATTCTTGTTTATCTTGAGCCACATTGATTATTTTCATGAAAGTGCTATTTACATGATTCTTGTACACTCACACTTCATTTGTTTACTCATGACATTGTCTTCATGAGAAGTTTTGAGTTTTATAGATTTTGAATGTTAACACTTATGTATTTGATATGATTCATGATATATATATGTTTTATTTTTTTGTTTGAAGAATATTTAACTAATTTTTCAAAAATTACTTTAAACTAGTTATTTATTCTTCATTTGGTAGTGTTTTCTATCTACAAATATTTTCAAATCATTTTTTTTGAAAGCCCTTATCAACCCCTAAAAGGGTGGATGGATAGGCGACCATGCCTTGTGAGGCTTATTGAAAATCTTTTTATCATGTGCATGAATAGGGTGGTTAGGTATGAGTTATATACATGAATTTTATGAAATTATATTTTTGTATACTCATATTTATTTCTTATATATGTATGCTTCAAATTACAAATAATATCAATTTCATTTGGTATATTCATTTTTCATACATATATATGATTTGATTGTGCTTGATTTATAATCTACATGTTTAAAGTACAAATTATGTTTATGCTAAGCTTGACTTAAATCTTATTTTCAATGGTATCTCAATTGGTATTTTAATGAGCTTATGCATTATTTTCTATTGGTATTTCAATTGGTATCAATATACTTCATATTTTACCTTTTAATTGATATCAAAATGTACAATATACTTCAATTGGTATCTATAAGTTCGGTTTCAATTTGTTTTCGATTTCATATTGATATAAAAAATGTTTTACCTTTTATTTGGTATCAAAATTTACCATATATTTCAATTGGTATCTAAATATAAATATTTTACTTTCTTTGGTATCACAATTTACAAAAGTTTCTATTTCAATTGGTATCAATTTCTATTGGTATCAAAATTTTTAATTTCAATTGGTACCAAAAATCTTGTGATATCTTAATTCTTGTTTATTTACAAGTGATATTTCAAAATTTTGATTTAAGAAAATTCAAAATTTGTCTTTAAAGTGATGATTAAAAAAATATATTTTGATTTGTATTGCTTATATGCAAGGGGAGCTTAAAATCTCTTCTATATATAGATTCATTTTGAGTGTATCATGTATTGAGGAGCTTGACATCTCTTCTTTATGCGATATACGTGTGTCGGGGGAGCTTTACATCTCCACTTATACATTATATATTCTGCTTTATGTCAGTTAGGGTTTTGTCATCCCTTCTCATGTAATGCATGTATACAGGGGAGCTAACTTTATGCCTTTCTCTTCATGAAAATATATCGCATATATCCTTATTGTTGATTTGTTTTCACCCCTTTGTTGATGATTGACAAGAAGGAGGAGAATGATTTTGAGTTTATATATGCATATTTACAATTTGAGTTTATGTTTATACAAAAAGGAGGAGAATAATTATGTTTATATAAAAAGGGGAGAAGGTTTTTGGGAAAAATATTTTTTTGATTTATGCATGTTTCTCTCACCTTGTTTATGCATATATATTGTTTAGTTTTATGCACTTCATTGTAATATCTATTTGTTTATTGTTATGCATGAGTTAAGGGGAGCTTCTATGAAGCTTGACTTTAATCCATGCATATATAACTCCATGAGTTTTGTCATCATCAAAAAGAGGGAGATTATTGGCCCAAAGGTCCATCACTCTAGTTTTGATGATGATTAACTCATATAGTTATAGTACTAATGATCTTGTGTTTAAATTAGTCTCAGATATTTGATCAAGATCTTAGTTGGTGTTTAGCTTCAACAAAGGATTTAAAGTCAAGTTTTGGAGCTAGCACGTGTCAATTCAAAGAGCTCGCGTATCAAGATTGCATCAAGTACTCAAGAGGAGTATAGCTCATTGGATCAAGGTTTGGACGAAGTCAAGAAGAACAAGAAGACCTTCAAGAGAAGACTTGTGTCTAGGTTTGTTTGTAGTAAGATTTTGTTTTTAGATAAAATGTAAATGATAGATTAGTTAGTGGATTGTTCATGTTCATATATACTCACACATAAGATTTATATGTTTTTTTGAAAGAGTTTTTGTTTTAGAAAAATATCAGTTTGATTTTTAAGCTTCAAAATATACATGTTTTAACAAAACCTATTTTAAAGCTTAATGTTCAAAATATAGATATTTCATCATATATGTGTAGTGGATCATATCCATACACACTAAGCTTATAAAGTGTTTAGAATATCTTATTTTTGTATTTAGAGAAGTTTGAAAAAAATCAATTTTGGAAAATACAGATTTTTGTTTAAGACAAAACTTTCATATTACAAAAATAGTTCAAAATGTTTGTAACATATTTTGATTTTTACTCAAACATATTTGTATATCAAAGTATATCACTGAACTTATTTTTGTAGAATTTATGAGAATTTATTGGATATTTTTGTAGAATTTATGAGAATTTATGGGATTTTATTGAAGGTAAAAAGCCAAGTTTTTAATCCTTGAAAATAGCTGGACTGGCCTTCTGCCGGTCGACCGCACGGTCGACCGAGCGGTCGACCGATGTGCACAAACGTGAACAGCTAAGGGCCGGTCGACCGCACGGTCGACTGTCAGAGAGCCTCTGCTCTATGGACATGCTCCGGTCAACCGGGCGGTCAACCGCTGCATCATTTGCCAGGCAACGGTCGACCGGCCGGTCGACCGTTGGCACAACTGTCAAAAATCTGACCGTTCACCGGTTGACCGGGCGGTCGACCGCGAGCAGTCCAGTTTGCTGATTTGGACCCCAACTGCTAGATTTTAGAGGCCTATATATTGGGGTTCCCTTGGACTACTTTCTGTAAGATTTTAAGAGAGTTTTTGGGCTAGTTTTTCTTACCTATATCAGTGATTTTATCCACATGTCTTAGAGCTAATATTTTCAAATCAAAAGGAGAGTTTATCAAGAGTTTTCAAAAGTAATTTCTTGAGTTTTTCACCACCAATTCAATCCTAGTTTTTCTCACACGTACTTGAGCTTTCCACTGCTATATCAATCCTATAGGAGAATTGTTGTGAGAGTGATTTTAGGTGATCAAAGTATTTAGATCATCAAAGTGTTCATTCTTGTGTTTGAGGAGGCGGACTTGCGGGTTCACATTATTTCGAGTTCTAGTGAGAGCTCGGTGTAGAGGTGCGACCTCGGCAAGCTAGTGTGCTTGCGGTGTGTAGTTCTTGCAGGAACAAGAAGGGACTAGTGAGTCCAAGGAGTTCTAGAGTGAACTCGTTGTAGGTATTGCGGCATCGAGTGATCTGGTGGGATCGGTTTATAGTGGAAATCCTTCATAGTGTTGAAGGTGGGAACGTAGAGCAAGGGTGCTCGAACCTCGAAACAAATCTCCCGTGTTTGTGATTGCTCACTATCTATCTCTCACTTGTGTTTATATCTTGCATTCTTATATTGCTTTCATATTTATATGCTTGATATATCTTGTGCTATATTGTTATATCCTTGGGATTGTTTGCTCACACTTGTATTCAATCAAGAGAGTTATAGCGGCACCTCAACTCTTATCTAAAGGAATCTTGAGGAGTCAGTCTAGAGTCCTTCACCGAAAATTTAGCTACACTCTTAGGTTATACCTTGTGTGTTTAGTTTAATAGTTTTTAGTTTGCATAAATAGTTTTTATTCCGCATTAATTCACCATTAGATTAGCTAGTCACCTATTCACCCCCCTCTAGGTGATTTCAGTTATAAGTTTTAACAAAAATTGTATCTAGACATGTAATCAAAACATGATTAGTATAAAAACATCAAAACATGATTGAGAACCAAAATAATCATGGGTGTAAATGTAAGGGTCATCAAAACTAAGATATACACACATAGCTAAATAATATTCGAGAACACAAAGATATGAATCAATTTTACACCAAATCTTGAGTGTATTTCAAAGAATATGTATGTATATCATAAGTTCTAATAAGCATTGCATTTAAACAAGTAACCCTAAACATATGAACATGATATGCTAAAATCATCCAATTTATAAGAGAGAGCGCGCGCGCGCGCACACATAAACATGACATGGAGGATAGAAATAGTTACCAAACCAAAAGAACTAGTCTTCGTTTGTCCAAAAACATGATGGTCCTTCCATAACAACTCCTTGATAGTATTTGTATCTATAGTTATGTCCTTTAAGCTCAAATAATAAGGCGCAAAGTCTCTTACGTCTTATGAGAGCTCACACATATATCAAAAATAATAAGAGGGGATTTTGGTACCCAAACTTTTTTCGGTCCTTGGGAGTTAGTACCTTTTCTAACCCAAACATACTTGCAAAATTAGAAACATTTAATCTATCACAATAAAATTTTGCAAAGTGGCCTTTACGATCACACTGTGTACATGTATACACTCTAGCATACATAGTGGCATGTTTGTGAACATGGTATGCTTGTGTACGCCATGTGATCGGTCTCTGATATTGCATATTTTGATATTTCATATTTGTTGTCATAGTTTTCATATATATT
Organism: Agave tequilana; assembly: GCA_038442645.1. Lineage (NCBI taxonomy): Eukaryota > Viridiplantae > Streptophyta > Magnoliopsida > Asparagales > Asparagaceae > Agave > Agave tequilana. Next base: position 78,809 of record JAVJIF010009163.1, on the reverse strand, counting down.
TTAAAATAAACTCTAGTTTTATTCTTATTTTTGTGTAAATAATGCGCAGGCCTTTACCAAGGGAGAAGGACAAGAAAACAAGCCCAAAGCCCAACTAAATTCTGATTTAATTTAGAATTAATTCAAATCAAGGATCAGGACAAATCAAGGCAAATCAAAGAAGATAAAACCAATTGAAAAATAAGCTAATAAGATCTTTACAAATCAAGTTAGTTAAAACCGAAGATCAACAGAAGAATCGTCAAAATCAGAAGATCAAACAACAAATCTTTTAGGATAAAAAGAAAGAGAATGAAATCTCTGAGATTCTGCCCCTTGATGTGGCCATGTGGCCACATCAGGGTCGCGGATCTGTGGATTGGCAGTTGAGATAGGGGGAGCGTTTGCTCCCCTATCTGCTCACGCTTTCCCCCTCTTATTTTTTCTTATAAAACTGAGAAATTTGTGAAGAAAAGAAATGAAGACTAGGATTAATTTTTTGCCTTATTTTTAAGGTTTAGGATCATTATTAGATAGTTTATGAGAAGTTGTATGATTGTACTACAAAATTGTATATTTATCATCACTTTTACACATATATCCTTGATCATTCCTTTATTAATTAATGCTATTAACTCCTTTTTTGATTATGGTGTGTAGTTACATAAATGAGAGGATAAAAATACAAGAAGCTTCATTTTATCCCTAATCCTATCTAAAGTTGTATTTTAAATTAAATTGAATCCAAAGGAAGAAAGGATTAATCTTCATCTCCTAAATTCAAGTGCAAATTCAAAAGATAAAGTCCTAGAAGATGAATGGGATAAAGCTAATTCTACAAGGAATAAGGAGGATAATTCAAATTAAATGGAGTTCAAAATCAATTCAGACTCAAATTTAGACTGTACACTGTTTAGTATTCAGATCATAACTTTTGCTACAGATATCCAAATCTGATGATTCAAGATGTTACAGAATGAAGACTTGAAGGACTACAATTCTTCTAGTATCACTCTGTCAAATTCATCCATCTAATGAGTCATATTCATCAAACAACATGCCAACTTGCTGGAGGACTGAATTCCTTATTGAATTAGAAAACCTTCTAATTTGTATCCTATTGTGATTAGATTTGAAGCCTACTTAAAGAGCTGAAATCTCTCATTATCAAACATCTCCATATCAAAGACCATAACTTAGGATTTTTATTTTAGTCTTTTCTCTAAATTTTTTTGTAATTTTTAGATTCTAGTTCTATTTATAGTTCAAGCTTTGTAAAGAAGGAGGCTCTTTGTAACTGAAGATGATAGCATCAATAACAAGGTTTTTCTTTCTAATTTATCTTTATTTACTTGCTTTATTTATTTGCTTTCTTATCTACCACACTTTCTTTAGTTTTCGTCATGAATAGCTAATCTTTTTCATGACTTACTAATCTATCTACCACTACTTCTAATTCTAAGTTAGAATAAACTGATTAGATCATATGCATGCTTAACCCTTGGATTAGTTAAAGTTCTTGAAGGCACATGATGATGACTAGTTAAATCCATATATGTTAATACTTTCTAATGGTATTTCTTATTCTATACTAGATAGCTTTGATAGTTAATGTTGAATCTTAGTTATTCTTCTTATTTCATGCTTAGAAGGCTTTGATAGTTTAATGTTAGGTCATGGTTAGTGATTATTTCAAATAGAATTTAGTTTTTATCTTATGTATCTTCCTTGAATTGAAGGCAATTCTAAGATCTAACTTTTATGATCTAAAGTGAAGTGAATTCTTGCATAGGTTAGTAAGTTAGTGATGGTAGATGATTAATAGATCATATTTCTTTAACTCTTTTCTAAAAGCCCTAGATTACTTTCTAAATTTCATATTCTTCTTTATATTTTAATACTTAACAATTGAATTTTTTTTCTTAAAAGAATATATAATTAGTTTAGTATTTAAGGAGATACCGAAAAGCTTTTATCGCATTCCTTCCTGTGGATTCGACCTGCATAGCCCTTTCTACCGCGGATAAATTGTGGAAGGTAGAGAGTTAACCTACATTCAAATAACATCCTTTAAACCCTTAACTATATCTCTGTTTTTTGTCAATCATTGTATCTTAGTTTTTATTTTGTAGTTCAGTTCAGAGTGAGAGAGAGAGAAAAGAAAAGAATGTGTAATTTGCCATTGAAGTGACTATCAAAGAAGATTCACCTTACTTAACTCTACTTAATCTTACTGGTATGTCTATGCTTATAATTCATTCAATTGTTTGTTCTTTCTTCGAGTAGCTTAATCTCTTCTTTCTGGGCTCACTGATCTCTTCTCTCTACTTTTGATTTTTATTACTTTTCATGAAAAATACCCAATTGAATTATTTGATTGCCTAATTTTAAGCCTTGCTTCTTGCGAGTATTCTCGGAGGTACATGAGGAAGGGATTGATTTTTGAACTTACTCTTGAAGTTAATTTTTAAAGAACTTATTTTTATTGCATGCTTGCTTTATTGCTTTTGACGATTTAACATTCAACTCAGAGAATGATTTCAAAGCTGAAGTTTGATTTCTAAAAAAAATATCTTATGTGTTTTACTTGATCTCTCTTAAATATAAGACTAAAACTTTGCCTATGATCTCATTGAAGCATTTAAACTTTCAAGAAAAAATGTAGAGTTGAGTAAAGATTATTGAGTACAGATCTCTCTTTATTAAATACAGGCAAACATCACTCTCAAAGTCTTCTTCAAAAACCACTTTTTTCTAAAACCTATTCTAATCTTCAATTTTTCTTTGAATCACTTTCCTATTATCCATCTTCTTTTCATCTAAAAAACACCTGCACTAAAACTTGTCTTTCTCAAAACACCAAAATGCTTCCATCGCATCTCTCTTTGTGGACACGACCTGTTAGCTTTAAGCTACATGGTATTCTAATTTAGCAATCAAATTTTGGCGTCATTGTTGGGGAGGAACGATATTCTTGTGTTTTGACAAGTTGATGTTTTATTTCAGGGTTAAAGAAATCAGGTTGAGTATTCAAGCATTATAGAAGAAGACTTGTGATCTTGTGCCCCTGCTCTAGAAGTAGGGAATAGGATTTCAAGAGGTTGTCACAGAAACACATTTATTATCGGACTACTAAAAACTCCTTCTTGTAGGACATATTGCTATGCAAAACAAGTTTTCTTTGTTTCTAGTTTTCTTTACTTAATTATCTTACAATCTTGTTTTTAATCCAATAGTAATTGGTTGAATAAATTACTTAAAAAATGTTTAGACTTGCATTCCTAGCATTTGTTTTATTACGTTTTTATTTCAATTATTGTTGAAGAAGGCTGGAGACAAGGTACGTTTACATAGCATATAGCTTAGGAAAATTCTTGAGTATTACTTGCTTGTTAAATGCTACTTTTTTATATCTTGCACGCTTGCACTAGATCATCTTAAGGGAAAAACCCAACAAAAGATAAGGTGAGAGAGTCATTACCCTTCCTTAACCCAAAAATCATCTCTAAGCATGCACAACTTAAGCTTAACTTAAAATCTGATAGATGTTGGCCTTAGGGATATCTCGAACTCATTAGGAGGTTATCCTAAAGGGGAGGCATTAGAATTTGACTCCTATCAAATCAATATCAAAGGACGGGGATTGAGAGGCGAAACCTAAGAGTTTTGTGGTTAGACTTAATTAGACCCGTAGCTTTTTGCGTGGATACCTCATGATTGAGTTTATAACTGCACACAAAAATACAGAATTTCCGAAATACAAAATAGAAATACAAGGTGATCAATTCTACCACAATAGAAAGTGGCTATACAGGTCGTGATCCATAAGGAGGGACTAGCGATGGAAGCTTTTTTAGCAAGTTCTCTTTTAAGTTACATAGGATGGTTAAAGATCTTCTTTTAGTTCTTTAAAAGAAAAGAGAAAAATGTAGTTACAATTAAGTTAATAAGAAAGTGGTAGATCAAGAAGGTGGGAAAAAAATAGAAAATAAGTTTATACAAAGAAATTAAAAAGAATGATGAAAGAGTTGGGTGTTGATGGTGTTGGTGATCTAAACTACAGAATTAAAAGAAAGAAAAACTAAAACCTTAAAAAAACTTGTTTACCTCTTCAGCGCCTGCTTACCTTTGTTTGACCCATATCAATGATGTACCTATATTTGAAGGTGAGCTAAGTATGACAAATAGGATCTTCCCTATTCCCGATTTACACTATGAAATAAAGGGGCAAGCTACACTACCATAGAAATGGATATCCATTACCATAAGCCATCATGGCACTTGAAAGGGCAAGGCAACTTCGAGGCTATCGGATTCATTTGGATCCACAAACACAGAAGAGGGAAGCAAACAAAAACAAGAAAAGAAAAGAAAACTTCAATTCGATTCAAATAACAATGAAAGAAAAGATTACTTACACCGGTGTCACCCTCAGTACAAGCTTTTCTCATTCCTCTATGGAAGTCTCCTCTCCTCTCAATTACATAAAGAAAATAAAAATTACATAAAAGAAAGCTAACCTAAGTTACAAACTTCGGAACAGCCTAAATTCTACTCTCTGCTTGGTCGTTCCCTTTTGCCTTTGAGATTGTAGGTATTTATAGGAGAAATGTAGAGATTAGAGGAGTATGAAGATAGGGGAAGTTAGATATTTCTAAATTTGAATCCTCCCCTTATCTCTAAATTTGATTTGATGTGGATATTCAGTTTTGATAAGCAGCTTGTTGGTGTGTTTATTGCTGAATATGACTTATCAAATGACAGAACTCTAAATAGTGATCAACTTAAGAGTTGTAGCCCTTTAAGTCTTCTTTCTGGATCATCTTGAATCAATAGATTTGAATTTCGGTAGAGAAAGTTATGATTCAAATACTAAAATATATTCAGTCAGAATCTGAGTCAAATTTGCTTCATCTCATCCGTTGATCTTCTCTCATCCATTTATCCCTTTGGATTTGGACTCTGTATTTGACGTTATCCTCAGTTGATCTTTAGATTTAACCACTTAATTCATCAAAAATTGAATTTAACCAATTGGATTTGGTATCATCCTCCTCTAACAAAATAGATCTTGTTAAATATGAATTTAACTTATATTTTTCATCTAGTCTATTACTTTACCCTAAGTCATATGCATCTTCGTGACCGTGAATTTTGACTAAGAGTTCTTTAACTCTAACTCTTATGCATTATTTATTTATTTTTGGTGATAATATTCCTTAGTTCTATTAGGCTTTCTAATCTGCCCATATAACGAGCCTTTAATCGATGACTCTCAAACCAAACGGTTTTAGGGCACCAGGTGAGAAGACACCCTAAGGACTAAAGGACTTGAATAAACAAGGCCGCAAAACTAAGGATTTTATTATATGAACCGCTTTTAGTTATGAATACTTATGCTTTATGAGGCACAAATACCCCAGCTTAATCAGAGAATTTATATATATATATATTTTCCTTTTCTTTTTCTTTTTCTTTAATAAGGCATAAGAATCTTTGTTTTTGAACACTAAGTGTGTATGTTTGATGGGAATAAGGTTCCTTATAAAATTTCCTTGAATCAAATGAAAGATTACAATGGATTTACACTCCGATTACAAGAGAGGGAAGATGTTGAGACTTGAATATCCCCTTTATTTAATGCTGGGTTCTTCAGGTGGCGGTGGAAAGTGAATCTTGTTTTCCGTTGACCGGGTGAACGTCAAGAACTCTTGGGAATCCTCTCTTTGGATGGTCGATGGAGTGACACAGCTCCTGTCGACCAGGAATCTCAAAGAGATTGTAGGCAAAGATTGGCTTGTACGCAGCAAGTTGCTTGAAGAGTTGAGCTCTCTTTCCTTTTCTGTGGAAGCTCACAAGTCAAATTCTTCTCCCCAGAATTATCTGATCGACCCCTTCTCAATAACAAGCGGGGCTATTTATAGAGGTCCCAGAGGTGAACGTGCCCCCTAGAAATACTCCACAATGGGGGTTAACTTCCTTATTATGTGGGCAGTGATTGACCCCATAATAAGGGCAGTTATAACTGAGACGCGGGTATCTCCTCTCGCGCCTTGGTGCTGCAGTGGAGCTGAGATGCGAGTTTCGGCCCTCGTGTCTTAGTGCTACAGTGATGCTGAGACGCAGGTTTCGACCCTCACGTCTTGGTACTGCAGTGATGCTGAGATGCGGGTCTCGACCCTCGCGTCTTGGTACTGCAGTGATGCTGAGACGCGGGTTTCGATCCTCGCGTCTTGGTGCTGTAGTGATGCTGAGACGCGGGTTTTGATCCTCGCGTCTTGGTGCTGCAGTGATGCTGAGACGCGGTTTCGACCCTCGCGTCTTGGTGCTGCAGTGATGCTGAGACGCGGGTTTCGACCCTCGCGTCTTGGTACTGCAGTGATGCTGAGACGCGGGTTACGACCCTCGCGTCTTAGTGCTGCAGTGATGCGGAGACGCGGATTTCGACCCTCGCGTCTTGGTGCTGCAGTGATGGCTATGATTAGTCCTGCGTCTGGAGTTTGGACTCTGCTTTTTGATGACTTGTCTTCAGTGATTTTTAGATAGCCTACAATGTAAGTGTATAAAGCATGCATATATTATCAAGGTAAAGATTAAGACTAAATTACTTTGACAAATTATCTTCCTAACCCTAAAAATCAAACAAATAATGTTATTTTGACTAAGTATAAGAAATCCTAATTATGTTCTCCTATTCCTTAAAATTGACTTAATTTCTTACAAAAATATGTTAAAATATTATTTCTATTTTCAAAAAGTTTTTAAAAGTAAAGAGAATGTTAATTGTTTTCTTTTTTAATAAAAAGGAAAACCTAAGTTATGTTAGAACCCTCCCCCACACCTATCTCATGCATTGTCCTTAATGTATGAATTAATGCATAGATGAATGAAAAAGAAGAAAAGGAAGGAAAATATTACCTTATGGTGGTGGCTCTGGTGGTAGTCTGATTAGGCCAAGCGTTACTACCCAATCAAGATAATGTGGTGGTTCACGGAACCCACCTTTTTGACCTTTTTTTCTATTTATATATTTAAAATCTCCAATATGAATAGGATCATAAAAATTCTATCGTGAAACTTACTCCCTTTACATGACCAGTCTTAAAAAATCATCACGGAGTCATCATGATCTATACCTATGTCCAACAAAAGAATATGACTTGGTTGAATGGTTGACTTGGGCTTAAGAATGATAGGTTTGAAACCAATACTAATTCGAAAAAATCAACTTTGGGTTCGATAGACAAGTTTGGTTTAAGAGTTAAGTCTAAATCCCAAAATTAAAATTCACATTCTTTTTCCATCAATAGAATGTGACTGTCCAAAATTGGTGATTCAATTTCTAGATCTCTAGGTACGGGAATAAATGTTGCCTCGAGAAATTGGTTCAAATTTGGTAAGAATACTGGAGTCAACATAGATTCAAAGATGGGAACTAAATCACAAAGTTGGGGATCGGGTTCACATTCATAATCAAGTTTAATCTCATTAAAATGAAAACTTCCCAATTCGTCAATGGGTTGATATTAGTTAAGTTCAAGATTTTGTGGTGAAATTGAACCTTGGTCAAAATCTTCAAGATACCATGATTCTTGGTTTTCATCAATATGGCTAGAAGTGTCTAGAATAGTCAAAGATTGGGTAGGGAGAGTTTCCTTATTTCTACACATATTTTCCAATCTACTAAGTCTTACTTCTATCATATTGAGTGGATCATTTTGGTATTGAATCATGGTTTCCATACTTTTTTCTTAGTTGGCATGTTCTCCTTGAAAAATAGAGTAAGGATCTGTGATTTAAAAATTTTGATGGGATTTTGAGTCTTCTAAAATTTGAATTCATCACTCAAGCTCATCTAAGGCTCCTCCTTTTTTTTCCAATCAATTGATTCTTCTAATGATTGTTTGGGAGAAGGAGTATATGAAGCTGGAAGTTGGTAAGGTGGTTGACTATATGACTCGGGGGAGTTGTACCCCATTGACTCTGTGAAGAGTAGTGATAATTATTCCAGTCTTGTTCATAGTATTGGGACTGGGGCATGTATTGAATCGGATAAGACCAATCCGGCATACTATTGGTTAAAGTTATGATATGTCGGGTTGGTAATATCTAAAAAAGAGATTGGGGTGCAACATAGATTACCATTAAAATTGAAGAAATTATTGTTATAAGCCATATCACACAAGAAATGTCAAAATCAAACAAAAAAAATAAACAAACAAAAAGAAAAAAATCTAATCCTAAGTTAGGGTAAACCTTAGACCTAGACGACTCCTAACTAGTTAGACTGTCTACGGGGGGTATATTGTCGAGTCTGACCACAAGTTAATCGGCCAGGTAGGAACAAGATTGGTGGGAGGTATCCATGCTTAAAAGCAATGGGCCTAATTAAGCCAAACCACCAGCCTTCGGTGTTTCACCCCTCAATCCCAAACCTTACACACCGATTTGATAAGAGTTAAATTCTAATCAACTTCCCTCTTAAGTCAGTCTCCTATATGAGTCCGAGATTTCTCTAGGGCCAATGTCTACTCAGTTTTAGTTAGGCTTGGGTTAGTGAGTGAGGAGATTGTTTGTGGACTAAGGGAGGGTAATGACTTCCCCACCTTATCTTGTTTATAGGACAAGCCCTTAAATCAATTTAGTGCAATGTGCACATGAAAAGCAACACTTAAGCAATGTAAACAATTCAAAAGTGTTCCGTACTATATACTATGCACAAGTACCTTTGCTCCAGTACTCTTCAACAGTAATGTAAAATGTAAACGAATTAGACACGTACCTAAATACAAGTCTAAACCATTTTTAGCATTTAACAAACATCATTTTACTATTGAGGTTAGAAAGTATGTACAGTGAGACAATAAAGAAAATAAATAGCTACAGAAATTTAGCTTTACAATTCAGCCAACATGCAAAAATATAGATTAGTAGTTCACTCAGATTGCCACTGGAATGTAGCAAATCTGAGGGCTTCTGGGCTCTGCTTTCTTGAGCAGAGTCCAGAGCCACTTATATATCCACTGCAGCAAAAAAATTTTATTGTTAAACCTGTACACCTAGAACAAAGAAGAGATTAACTAAAAACGTAAACTTAAAAAGAGAACTACTTACCGTCCCTCCCTGGTAACGGCGCCAAAATTTGATTGAGTTTTTACCTGCAAACAAAAATACAGAATTTTAGAAATACAAAATAGAAGTGCAAGGTGCTCAATTCTATCGCAATAGTAAGTGGCTATGTGGGTCGTGATCCACAAGGAGGGACTAGCGATGAAAGCTTTCTTAGCAAGTTCTCTTTTAAGTTACATAGAAAGGTTAAAGATCTTCTTTTAGTTCTTTAAAAGAAAAGAGAAAAATGCAGTTACAGTTAAGTTAATAAGAAAGTAGTAGGTTGAGAAGGTGGAAAAAAATGAAAAATGAGTTTATACAAAAATATTAAAATGAATGATGAAAGAGTTGGGTGTTGATGGTGTTGGTGATCTAAACTAAAGAATTAAAAGAAAAAAAACTAAAACCTAAAAATAAAACTTACTAACCTCTTCGGCGCCTACTTACCTTTGTTTGACCCGTATCGATGATGTACCTTTATTTGAAGGCGAGCTAAGTATGACAAATAAGATCTTTCCTATTCTCGATTTACACTATGAAATAAAGGGGTAAGCTACACTACCATAGAAATGGATATCCATCATCATAAGCCATCAATGGCACTTACAAGGCAAGGCAATTTCGAGACTATCGGATTCATTTGGATCCACAAACACAGAAGAGGGAAGCAAACAAAAATAAGAAAAGAAAAGAAAACTTCAATTCGATTCAAATAACAATGAAAGAAAAGATTACTTACACCAGGTCACCCTCAGTACAAGTTTGTTCTCATTCCTCCATGAAAGTCTCCTCTCCTCTCAGTTACATAAAGAAAATAAAAATTACATAAAAGAAAACTAAAAACCTAAGTTACAAACTACAGAACAGCCTAAATTCTACTCTCTGCTTGGTCGTTCCCTTTTGCCTTTGAGAATGTAGGTATTTATAAGAGAAATGCAAAGGTTAGAGGAGTATGAAGATAGGGGAAGCTGGATATTTTTAAATTTGAATCCTCTCCTTATCTCTAAACTTAATTTGATGTGGATATTCAGTTCTGATCTACAGCTTGTTAGCGTGTTGATTGCTGAATATAACTTATCAAATGTAGAATTCAAAATAATGATCAAATTATGAGTTATAGCCCTTTAAGTTTTCTTTCTAGATCATTTTGAATCATTAGATTTGAATTTCGATAGAGGGAGTTATGATTCAAATACTAAAATAAATCCAGTCAAATTTGCTTCATCTCATCCCTTGATCTTTTCTCTATCCATTTATCCCTTTGGATTTGGAATATATATTTGACGTTATCCTCAGTTGATCTTTAGATTTAACCACTTGATTCACCAAAAACTAAATTTAGCCAATTGGATTTGGGATCATCCTTCTCTAACCAAATAGATCTAGTTAAATCTGAATATGACTGATATTTGTTTGATTTTATCCTCTTTCTCCCCATGATTATCCTCTGCAAAATAGATATTTAAGATAAGAAATTTAGCAGATTTATTATATAATATAATAAATGTGAAAATATAATAAAGAATAATGCAATGAATGTTTGCAATCACCTCCCACCAATCTTGCCCCGACCTGGCTGATTAATTTGCGGTCAGATTCTACATTATACCTCCTTTGGACAATCTAACCAGTTAGAAGTTGTATAGGTCCAAGTCTCCTTTAGAATTGCTGTGGTTGAATTTTTCTCTTTTCCTTTTGACTGATTGGTGAGCTTATTTGTGGTAGTATTTGTGCATACAAGTGTGGTCGAGAGACCCAAATTCATCTAGGTTGACTACAGCAGTTTACCAGCCAAACCAGAACCAAAACGAGATCCCGTTATGGCTCAACCAATATCTCTATAGGATAGGTTCTACCCTATGAGAATCTCACATCCATCTTGCATCCAACTTCCATCGGCTGGTGACAGTAATTTTGAGCTTAAGCATCATTTCATTAATACACTCCCTAAGTTTTATGGCTTAAAGTCTGAAGATACGTATTTCTTCATAAGAGAATTTGAGAAAGTATGCATAATGAGAAAAATCCCTCACCTTGTAGAAGATGCTATTAGGTTAAGATTCGTCCCATTTTCTCTTAAGGACTTAGCCAAGAAATGGCTATACAGCTTAGTGACTGGTTCCATCACATCCTGGGATAGTTTCATCAAAGTCTTTTTGAAGAAATCTATCCAATGCACATGACCGTTGTCATTAGGAAAACATCATGCAGTTCAAGTAAGAATCCAATGAACCATTTTGGAGCTACTTTGAGTGCTTCAAAGACCTCCTTATCTAGTGTCCTCATCATGGCATAGAAAAGTAGCGATAATGCCAAATTCTCTATAATGATTTAAACTACCAGAACAAAACCCTCTTCGAAACTATATTCCAAGGGGATTCTTATAAAAGAATGAAAACCAAGGGTGAGATTTATTTGAGGATCTAGTTAAAAAAGCCCTCCAATGGAAACCTATTTTTGAAAAGTCTAGAAACACAAATCCTATCTCTTCAAAAAGAGGTCTTCATTCAATAGAATAACCCGTAGCAGCTGAGGCTAAAATTTTTAGCCTAATGAGAAGAATGGAAGTTATAGAAACAAAGAAGCCAGTTCCAGTCAACCAAGTCAGCCCAAACCAATTTTCAACTTCAGGTTGTTCTTACTGTCAAGCCATGAACCATGTGTATAAGTAGTGTCTAGTTTTCAATACTCAACAAATGTATCACGAGCCTATAAATGCAACCTTTTCAAGACCCTATAACAATCCTTATGCTCAAACGTACAATCCTGGCTGGAAAAATTACCCAAATTTCTTATGGAGCCAAAACAATAATGACCACTCAAGGTTAAACCACTTCCAACATCCCAATCATAATCACAATTCTTACAATCATCAATCTAATTCTTTCAATTATCAACAAACTTTTCTAGCCCTTCTCCCCAAACTTCCTTCCAAAGTCCTTCACTTGAGAAAAGAATGATTGATTTTGAAAAGATTAGCGAAAGGTATATAAGGAACCAAGAGTCTCTCATATAAATAATGTAAAGCAATAACACACAAGCGATAACAAAATAAGAGGTTCAAATGAGTCAACTAGCTAATTTATAAAGTGAGAGGCCCAAGGGTACTTTGCCTAGTCAACCATTACGAACCATGTTCATCTGGCTGAGGATCAACAGTTTAATCAATGCAATGTTGTTCATACATTGAGATGGAAAAGAAAAGTGTCAATACCATCCAATCCCATTTAGCACAACAATATACAAGCATCCACTTCATCTAGCTCCAATTCTTCCAAATATGATAAGTCTAAAAAAGACAAGTCAGCCAGTCAGGTGTACAAGCCTATAGTACCATTTCTAAATAGGATGAAGAACAACAAGCAGAATCTAAAAGTTTGGGTCTCAAGAAATAGGGCATTGGTTTAAAGATAGAAATTTATTTACCCCACAAAAAAGTTTACGTGTTAGCAATATATGTTGTTTTTTGGTGACACATATTTGTACTTCAATAAATATATATGAACTTAATTTTGTGAAATTTATTAGGATTTATTGAGATTTAATTGAGATTTAAAAAGATGTTTAAATGTTTCATATTATGTGGTTTTTGGGCTGAGCTGGTCGACTGTACGGTCGACCGATTACAGAGCACATTTGCTCTGCATATCGACCGAGTGGTTGACCGACGTGCACCAATGTGCACAGCCCATGAAAGTCAGGAGATCGGCCGATCGACCGGTTGACCAACTGTCCCTGTAAAATTATCGGGTTTTATCGGTCGACTGGCGGTCTACCGATAATCCCCAATGGTCAAGAATATGACCGTTGGCGGTCGACCGACAGGTCTCTCTAACCTGTGTTTTGAGCCTAATGGCTAGTTTTTATTATGGCCTATATAAATGGGTTTTTTGCTAGATTACTAACAAATTTTTAAAGAGCAATATTTCCTACATTCTATAGAGTTTTTAAGCAAAGTTTATAAAGAGTTTTTGAGCTCTAAATCTATATCTCTATTGGGCTTCAAAGTTTTGAAAAATTAAGGAAAATAAGTTTTGGGAAATTCTAGTTTCAAGGTTTCAATTTCTATATCATTCAAGAAGTTTTTCCAAGTGTTCTCTTTTGTATTCTCATTTTCAAAATCTTTGTTTTCTCACAAGCTTGAGCTATTCACTGTCAAATCTATCCTCTAGGATTTTGGATTGTGAGAGATATTGTTTTGTGATCTTTGTGATCACCAAGTGTTTTAACCACTCTTTTACTTTGTGCTTTGGATTTGTGTCATCTATCTTGTGTAGAGGTGATTGCTTTGTGCCTAAGCTTTGTGCCTTGGTTTTATGCCTCCTCTTATATAGAGGATTGTGTTTGTATCCTTTGTGAAATCCTTAGTGGAGATAGTAGAAATCCTTCTAGGCAAAGGAGGGGACAAAGAGGTTGGTGCTCGAATCTAGAAACATATCCTTGTATTTATGTTTGGCTATCTCTCTAAACTCTACTCTCTTTATATCCTGTATTGCTATGATTATTTATTTACACGCGTTTGATATTATTTGTGTACTCATACTTGTATTATTCCAAGAGAGCTATTGAAGCACTTCAACTCTTAATCTAGAGGAATCTTGAGGAGAAGTTTAGAACCCTTCACCAGAAATTTGGCTTTACTCTTTGTATATCTATTGTGATAGTCTAAAAGTTTAATTCTGCATTATTGATAACTAGATTGGCACTACACCTATTCACCTTCTCTAGGTATACTTTCAATTAGTATCAGAGCTAGTGCTCCTGATATTCAGTTTAACAATTTAGGAGTGATTCTATATTTGCTAATCACATATTTACTTTACATATTCTTGTTTCACACACTCATGGATTATCTTGCTCCTCCTATATTTGATGTTTCTAATATTGAAATATGAAAATATAAAAGGAGTTCATATCTTAAAGCCTTAGAATCACCTGTTTATCTTTCTACCACTAAGAAATCATATTTTGAAAATGGCAAATATTAGAGACTAATGCATAAATATGATTGCACTAAAGCAAACACTTAGTAATACTCATCTTTCTATGATTTCTAATTATGATTTCATTTTTCTAGAGTGGAACACGTTGATCTCTCTCAAAGGACAAGATTCAAACAATTTGGAGAAAGAATTTAGTGAAGATGATTCTGATCAAGTTTGCTTCATGATCTAAGAGAATGACTCCCTTGAGGTAAAGTCGGAATCTAATCTTGATGATTGTGCTAGTACATCTAATGATAATATGTCTAGTGAAGATGCACACACGTTAAATGAAGAGCTTTTTACATTTTGTGAAGATTTGTTGAGAAAATATAAATTATTAAAAATAAGAGTTTAGAATTGAAGAAAGAAAATGAAATATTATTTTCAGAGCTCGATTTTGTATTGAAAAAGAAAGTAAAGATTTCAAATGAAAGAGAATCTTTGAAAGCTCAACTTGATTTTGTTTTGAATGATAATGAGATTTTGAAAAAGAAAAATAATTTGGATATTGTTTTGGGGAAATGATGCTTTATCCTCAAGACTTGATTTTTTTTAAATAAATTGATTCTTTGAAAAATAAAATTGTTTTAATTTCAAAAGATAAGGTTTCTTTGAAAACTGTTTTGTTGGAAAGGGAAAAGATTTATATTCCTATTTTCAAAGTGAAAAAAGATTTTGTATCTCATGCTCATGTTATTTGTTCTCCTATTATTGAAAATGATATTTATATTTCAAAGAAGAATATTGATTATTTGGGCTCTACTTTGAGCCAATGTGTCATTGACCACAAAAGTTTGGAATCAATGTTTCTCAAGAAACATACTCTACTTATGCATGCACACCCTCTACGACATACATAAGCACACCATGTTCATACATATGCACTATGTATGCTAGAGTATATACATGTACACATTGCAGTCATAACGGCCACCTTGGAAAATTTTGTTATGATAGATTAAATGTTTTCAATTTTGCAAGTAAGAATATTTGGGTTAGAAGAGGTACTAACCCCCAAGGACCGAAAAAAAGTTTAGGATCAAAATCTATTTCTATTACTTTTGATGTAGGTGTGGGCTCTCACAAGATGTGAGAGACTTGGTGCCTTGTTAGTGGATGCATTTAAGCTTAACAAAAACAACTATAGATGCAAACACTATTTAGGAGTTTTGGTGAGAGGACCACCACGTTTTTGGAGAAAGGCGACTAGTTGTTTTGGTTTGGTAACTATCTCTATCCTGCATGTCATGTTTATATATATATATATATATGTGTGTGTGTGTGTGTGTGTGTGTGTGTGTGTGTGTGTGTGTGTGTGTGTGTGTGTGTGCTTATAAATTGGATGATTTTATCATATCATGTTTCATATGTTTAGGGTTACCTGTTTAAATACAATGCTTATTAGAACTTGTGATTTACATATATACTCTTTGAGATACACTCATGATTTTGTGCAAAATTGATTCATATCTTTTGTATTCTCAAATATTGTTCAGTTTTGATGACCATTACATTTACACCCATGATTATTTTGGTTCTTAATCATGTTTCGGCATTTTTATGCTAATCATGTTTTCGTTACATGTCTAGATGCAATTTTTTGTTAAAACTTATAACATATACAATTCGTGTGTTACACTTTATCTTATGCTTTACATGTTACATTTCTTATGTGTACTTATTGCATGTTTTATTGCACTCGTACATATTATGATTCTCTATAAGAATATTTTTGCTTTATGTGCATGTAAATTGTGTTAAAACTACATGATATACATATTGTATCCTTGAGTGCCATATATTCTTTGTGTACTCATTTCATGTTTGGATATATATATATATATATATATATATATATATATATATATATATATATATATATATATATATATATATATATATATATATATATATATATATATATATATATATATATATATATATATATGTATGTATGTATGTATGTATGTATGCTTTCATTTTTACAAAACTTACATATATCTTGAAATTTGTTTTTACATCTTCAATGGAATTCTTGAATAGTTTTTGATAAAAATAGAATTCTTTTATGATTCGTATTTTAATATTTATGAAAAACATTTTATATGGGTTTTGATAAAATTGAGCTTCATTGCTTTATCTTCATAAAAGTGTTATTTACATGACTCTTGTACGCTCTATATCTTTTATATACTCATGATTTTGTATTCATGAGCATTTATATGTTTTATAAATTTTGGGTGTCAATTTTTATGTGATTACAACTTTTCATGAAATATACATGATTTAATTTATGTTTGAAGAATTACAAACTAATTTTTATAAATATTTTAAATTAGTTCTTCCATTCTTCACTCGGTACTAGTTGTAGGCTGTCTAAAAGTCACTAAAAGACAAGCCAATAAAAGCAGAGTCTCAAGTTCTAGACGCGTCGGCTCGACACCCGCGTCTCAGCATCAAGGCGCGTCGGCTCGACACCCGCGTCTCAGCAACAAGGCGCGTTGGCTCGACACCCGCGTCTCAGCATCAAGGCGCGTTGGCTCGACACCCGCGTCTCAGCATCAAGGCGCATGGGTCTAAACCCGCGCCTCAGTTGTAACCACCCGGATTACGGGGCCAGTCACCGCACAAGTAGCGGGAAGTGGCCCCTCATCGTGGAGCGTTTGTAGGGGGCACGTTCACCCCTGGGAACTCTATAAATAGCCTTGTTTGCATCAACAAGGGGGGGCGGTAAAAAAAAAAGAAGAGGATCAGGCATCAAAGAGGAGATCATCAACAAAGAGAGAGAAGACTCTTCGTCAAGCTTGTTGCGTACGAGCTGCTCTTCGCCTACCTTCTCTTTAAGAGTTTTGGTAGACAGAGCTGTGTTACTCTTTCTACCAGCCAGAGAGAAGATCCCCCGACGGTCATCTGGTCAACGGAGAACAAGACTCACTCTCCACCGCCACACGAAGAACCCAGCATTAAACAAAGGGAGGATTCAAGACTCAACATCCTCCCTCCCTTGTAACCGGAAGGAAAAGTCTGGTTGTAATAGTTTCATTTGATTCAAGGAAATCTTTACACCCGCTTCTTTCTCTTTTTTCTGGCGCGTACAAGAGATGGCGACTCCGCTGGGGACTACATTTGTCACTGAGGAGCAAATAGTGGCGCACGATGACGTCCACCATAAGGGGAAGATGGTCGAATCGCTCGTTGTCGAGTTCGACCAGGCGAAGTATGAAGAGTTTCTCTCTTCCGGCTCCAAGAGCCCAAAGACCCGCGTCTGCCGCCGGGTCTCGACGGGGAATGGCCTCGAGGCCCAATCTGTGGCTTTCTCGAGCTCCCCTGCTGCCGATTGTGCCAAGCAAGGTACACGCGCCAACGCCTCTCAGAAGGCCCGCGTGGTCCCAGGCACGTCTGCCTTTGCGACCAACTGCGTCGCACAGAACACCCGCGTCAGCGTCTCTCAGGAGACCCGCGTGGTCAAAGTCCCTGGTGTCCAGCATCAGGATGTCGTTGGTCTCTCTCCACCTCCTCGACGCAATCGAAACGCTGAGCGTCGATAGAGGAGACGTGCGCGTCAGCTGCAAGTTGGAACCGTTGGTTGTCCAACTGAGGCTGGACGCGACGTACAATCTCGCGCCTTGCCCGCGCCACGTCCAGTACGTGAAATCCGCGTTTGGCGCCCCAAACGCGAGATTCCTTCAGTTAGGTCCTCTGAGGACCAACTCACCAAACGCCAAGATGAGACCTATGTGCCTCGTCAAGCGCAAGAGGCACGAGCCCATAGACGTGGGGCCCAACAGCCCATCCTCTCTCAAGTGTCTCTGCTCCGACACACCAAACAGCAACGCGACAGGCGCGTTTTGTCTCAATAGAGACGCCAGACGCGCGCTGAACAGCTGCGGCGCAAGAACGGCGTCCCTGATGCCTGCGTCCAGGCTGTACAGCACATGGATGCCTCCCGTCTTCGACGTTGCGAGGCTAATCTTTTCAATCCCCCTCCCATGGATTTGAGGGATTATTTGACGAAGAAAAGAAGTGCCAATCAGGCCACTTCGTCGTGTTGCTGCCAACGGCTCATCCATATGCTCTCTGAGTGCCGTTGCGGATCAGGCGTACACCAGCAGTCTTTAGTCAGACAGCTGACCCTGATTCCTCCGTCAGCTAAAAGAAGACGCTCCCACAGAAGGAGAACCTTCTCTGACGTTGAGTACCCGGAGCTCACTGCGAATATGACAAGCAGGAGCAAGGAAAACAACTTGCAGTCAGCTCAGACGAGTCCGAGTCTGACTCTGAACCGGAAGGGGTGTATCGACACACTCGCACCCGGACTGGGGCCATCCCCCCAATTGACTATAATGCCTTGGCCCATGGCATTAAAGTGAATGATTCTCACTCCGCCGTAGCGGAATCAAGGGCTTCAAACTCTTCCGTTGAGAAGGAGACCTCCGCCTACATGACAGGCACTCCTGAGGAGACGGCTAAACGTTTGGAGCAGATCCAGAAGGCACAAATGGATATGATTCTTTCTCAGCAGGAATCTATCAACTCCCTCAAGCAGGCGATTGCACAGCTGCTCGAAGACAGGAGGAGGTCCCCTCCTAAAAAGTCAAAGGGCAAAGGGAAAAAGGGAGAAAGCTCATCTTCCGAACCTTCTGGGGAGACGCGGCGATCTACTTCCGGCTCGTCCAAGTGCTCGTCGCAAGTAAAAGGCGACCAAGACCAGGGAAAGGCTCATGTTAAAAGAATGAGTCAACTGGAGCGACGCCTCGAGGCCCTTGCCAATCGCAAAGACCTCCAAGAAGTAGGAGTGGTCCGGCCCTATCCGGCTGAATGGGACTGGGTTCCGTACCCGCCCAAGTTCAAGGCTCCAACCCTCCAAGCATTCGACGGGAAGGGGTCACCCAACCAGCACATCTACTACTTCAAATCCCAAACCGGGAATGTAGTAGACAACGATGCTATCCTGACGCGTCTGTTCATCGGCACCCTGAAAGGGTTGGCCTTTGAATGGTTTATGAAGCTCCCAGAAGGTTCTATCAAGAACTGGGGCGATTTGGAGAAGCTGTTCTTAACACGCTTCTTCGAGGATGACTCCGAAGTCACAATGCCAACCCTTTTGGCTACCAAACAGCGAAAAGGAGAGTCCGTCAAATCTTTCGTGGAAAGATTTCGGAACATGGCACTCCGGTGTCCAAGCGGTATGACCCAGGCCACCCTGGTGGAAACATGCCGCCACAATCTCCAAACCTCACTCCTTGCTCAAATAGGAGTTACTGAAAGCCGCACTTGGAAACAATTAGTCCAACAAGGTGAACAGGCTGAGGAGATCGTTGCCCGCGTCAGAGCGGAGGAAGGTAAGCCTAGGCCGGAAAGGTCGACAAGGCGTGCGCTAGACACATCCCTCCAAACAAAGCGGAAGGATAATTTGGCAACGGAGACCAAATCTCCCGCCAAACCTCAATTAGGCAAGGCGAGTGGCTCTTCAAGTCAGCCTCGCGCCAACAAGCAATATTCCTTCAAGGAGGAACATGTCGATTCGCTCTTTAAACTACTCAACAAGAGCAACCGACTGAAGCTCCCTGAAGCTCGGCGCCCAGAGGAAGTCGGCAAGACCGACAATCCCAACTACTGCATGTATCACAGGATGTTGGGACACCCCACCAAAAGCTGCTACGTCTTCAAGGACATCCTTCAGGCTCTGATTGACGCGGAGGTATTAAAACTCCGACCAGAGCAGAAGAAGGTGACGGCTAATGTGACGTCGGTTCTCCAGTTCGGAAGACAACCTCCAACGCCTGCGGGGGTAACTCCTATTCCAAGAGGAGAGCTGAGAGTGGTCAACACAGACCCTCACCAGCAGCAAGAGAAAGGCTTGGTACCCGTCCCTACACCTCAAGGGGAAGTTATGTGGGTCTACCCTGACCTTGTCAATGAACAGCAATGGACTACTGTGACCAACAGGAAATCCAAAGGCAAGGCAAAAGCCTCGTCTTGCAACGTGGTATGCGCCTCTTCCCGAGAAGCGGAGACTGATATCCCTTCACTGACCGACTCAGAGGAGAAAACGATAGTCTTGGCCGCAGAACCCAACCAACCGATGGCGGGAACCCGTTCAGGACAGGTGTACTTGAAACAGTACGGCGAGACGGCAGTAGCCTCTCCACAACCAACTGCGGAGCCAGTCAGGCCCTCCACAAAGCCACCTGTGGAGAAGCAGAAGGAGACTCGATTTTCTCGAGCCCTTCAAAAGGGCATCGCGGAAGGATCTACGGCACCTTACCGCTTTGATGTCCTGGCTCAGTTGGCCAACATTCCGGCACGCATTACCTTGTATGAACTTCTTAGACTATCAAAGTCGACCAGGGAAGCTCTGCAAGAAGCTCTGGCAAATGCTGAGGTCTTCATGACCCAGGTGCCGAAGGAGGAAGATGTAGAGGATTGCCTCCACACCTCCCAGAATGCCCCCTGCATCACCTTCACGGCAGATGATATGCAGGTGAAAGGGAAGCATGATCGACCCCTGTACTTCACAGTGTATATTGGATCGTCCGAGGTGAACCGCATCCAGGTAGATCCAGGGTCCGCATTGAGCATCATGCCTCGCCGGTTCATGCAACATCTCGGCATTCCTACCCATCGTTTGAACCCCACCCAGACGACTATCTATGGGTTCAATGCCAACCAGACCCGTCCGATGGGGAAGATCAAGCTCAGGTGTCAGATTGGAAGCCTCAAGTCGGAAGTGACATGCTACATCATCGACGCCGACACTTCCTACAATCTATTGTTGGGACGACCGTGGATTCACCGCAACTCCATTGTTCCCTCCCCTCTCCACCAAGTCATGAAATACATTGACGGGAGTGGAAAGGTGCAGACGTTGATTGCCGAAAGGTATCCGTTCAAAGGGGTCGAGAATTATTTCACCGACTCTTTGCTGTACCAAGATCCGGTGGAGACAGATGAAATCCCGTGACCAGAGGAACCAGACTCTGGTAACGAAGCTGACACCGAGCCCGAGGAAGATGAGTGCGTGTGGGAGCTGGATCCACCTGTAAAGAGCACTAATAAGCTCGATGTTGATAATACCTCCGCTGATGATGCAGGCGGTTGGTATATTAATGAAGATTTAGATTTTGCGTATTTTTCTGTGTTTGCTTCTGATTTAGTACCATCAGACACTAGCACCGAAATAGACGATGACCCCTGGTCGGCAGTAGATGCTTTGACATCGTTGCATGTACCAGTGAAATCGTCCTTCGAGACGTACCAAGACAATGGTAATGCGCAAGAATCTATATTTATGGTTCCAGCAAGACGAAAAGGCCAAAAGCCAATTCTTTTTGGGCGAATCTCGTCTGAGCCAATGCCCCACGAAGACTCGGAAGGCGAGGAAGAATCCCCTCAGTTCGATCATTACGAACCAAAAGCGCTCAAAATAATGAGATGCATGGGGTACGACCTGACCAACAAACCCGGGTTGAACTTCGGCAAAGGAAGGAGGACGCTGCTTCGATCCTTTGTGCCGAAAGGGAAGGCCCCTGATTATTATCATCAGATGCGCCGGGGGTTGGGCTATGTATCGACTCCGGTCCCATCAGCCTCCGATTCTCAAGAATCATCGAGCAACGATTACTCTTCAGACACATCATCTTGGGAGTCAGATGTCAGTGTCAGCAACATCTTCAGAGAACTTTCAGTGAACATGGTTTCAATAAGCCACCTGGAAGACGGAGATGAAGAAATGATCCAATCTGATACAGATCCTTGGATCAAACATTTAAATGCTCTTTGGGATACCCGCTTTGAACAGCGTGAGCCACCCACAGAAGACAAGGTTGTTCAGATCAACCTAGGAGAGAGGCTAATCCAAGCCCATCTTCATAAGTGACGGCCTGTCACCATCGGAGAAGAAGGATATAATATCTCTTGTACAAGAGTATATAGACGTCTTCGCCTGGAATTATGAGGACTGCCAGGACTTGATCCTCAGGTGGCTATGCACCGCCTCAACATCAACCCGGACGTAAAGCCTGTCAAACAACAGCAGCGACGGTTTCGTCCAGAAATAATGGAGGCAATTCAATCAGAAGTCAGAAAACTTATTGATTCTGGCTTCATCAGGGAAGAACAACATCCCGACTGGGTAGCCAACATTGTCCCCGTCGCCAAGAAGAACGGGAAGATCTGGATCTGCATCGACTTCCGCAATCTAAATGAGGCCTGCCCCAAGGACGAATTCCCATTGCCAATCACAGATGTCATGATTGACAATACTTGTGGATTCGAACG
Source organism: Agave tequilana (assembly GCA_038442645.1). Taxonomy (NCBI): domain Eukaryota; kingdom Viridiplantae; phylum Streptophyta; class Magnoliopsida; order Asparagales; family Asparagaceae; genus Agave; species Agave tequilana. Next base: position 56,457 of record JAVJIF010009163.1, on the reverse strand, counting down.
AATGTCCTTCATGGACGGATTCTCAGGATACAATCAAATCAAAATGTATCCTGACGATGAAAAGCACACCTCCTTCAGGACACCATTGGGGGTTTATTGCTATACCGTCATGCCCTTCGGACTGAAAAATGCAGGGGCAACATACCAAAGGGCCATGAACGCCATTTTCCATCAGCAAATACGCAAAACAGTGGAATGTTATGTTGATGACATCGCGGTAAAAAGCCACACTAAAGGTGATCACATAGCGGACCTGAAGGTGGTCATCGACATCATGCGGCTCATCAATTGAAGATGAATCCCACAAAGTCCTTCCTGGGGGTGGCCAGTGGCAAATTCTTAGGATTTGTTGTAACATCCACCGGAATTCACTTGGACCCGGAAAAGGTTCGCGCTATCCAGGAGATGCAACCTCCGAGAAATCTCAAGGAACTCAGGGGATTGCAAGGACGATTGGCGTACATCCGTAGGTTCATCTCAAACCTCTCCGGAAGATGCCAACCCTTCACTAAGCTAATGAAGAAGGGTGTCTCGTTCATTTGGGACGACGCTTGCCAACAAGCGTTCGAGGAAATTAAACAATACCTCACCCAACCACCAGTCCTTGCAGCTCCGGTATCCGGAAAGCCTTTCCTGGTGTACGTCCGGGCAATGGATCATTCTTTAGGAGCTCTACTAGCTCAGAATGATGATCGAGGACAAGAGCAAGCAATCTACTATCTGAGTAGAACAATGATCGGAGCCGAACATCGGTATAACCCGATCGAGAAGGAATGTTTGGCACTGGTGTTCGCTATCCAGAAAATGCGACACTATCTGGTAGGCCAAACTATAAACGTCATATCAAAAGTCAACCCCCTGAGGTTACTTATGACTAAACCTTCATCGTTAAATGGCCGACTGGCGAAATGGGCCATATTGCTCTCCCAATATGAGATGCGCTTTTTACCACAAAAGGCCATTAAGGGACAAGCAGTCGCGGATTTCCTAGCTGAGCACCCAGATCCGAGGGCAGCCAAAGTCTACGAGGATCTCCCAGATGAAGTTGCTGAAGTCTGCCTGACTCAGACATCGTTCGAAAGTCAAGTATGGCAACTTTTCTTCGACGGTGCATCAAGAACAAGCCTGAAGGGACACGTAGTAGCAGGGGTAGGAGTAGTACTCGTATCCCCACAAAATTATGTGATTCCCCGAGCTGTCTCATTAACTGAGCCTTGTTCCAACAATGTGGCGGAGTACAACGCTCTTTTGATTGGGATGCAATTCACCGATGAGATTGGCGTTAAAAATCTCGAGGCATACGGCGACTCCAAGCTCATCGTCAGCCAAGTTCGCGGGGAGTACGAAGTCAGACATGAAGACTTAGTACCCTATTACAACGCGACTATCCGCATGGCCGAGGGGTTTACAAGCTTCTACATCGACCATATACCGCGCAAGCAAAATGCGCACGCAGATGCACTCGCATCCCTGGCTGCCTCCTTAGCTCTTCCAGCTGGAGCAATGGAGAAGATATTCGTCTACAGCCACGACCTGTATTGCCCGAGAAATGCTCTCGAGGACTATCAGGAGTCAACGGGAGGTCGTCACCGCGAAGAAGCACTTGAAGCATCAACCGGTCCAGAGCTTAGAGACTGGCGATTCCCCTACATTGATTTCGTCTTATACGGCATTCTGCCTGAAGACACCAGAGAGGCGGCTGCCATTAGAAGGAAAGCCCCCAAATTCTATTATAATGCGATTACGCGAATATTGCATCGTCGATCGCATGACGGGATCTTACTCCGGTGCCTCTCACCAAAAGAAGCCCAAGAGATATTGAGGGAAGCCCACGACGGTATGTGTGGAGCCCATCAACCTGGCCCAAAATTGGCACATCGACTCTAAAGATTGGGTTACTACTGGCCCAAGATGATTGCCGATGCCGTCACTTATGCCAAGAGATGTCACGCCTGCCAAGTGCATGGCGATTTCATCCATCAAGCACCAGGCTACCTCCACTCTACGGCCTCTACCTGGCCATTTGAAATGTGGGGCATGGACGTGGTTGGACCTATCAGCCCACCATCATCAAAAGGACATCGGTTCATTTTGGCAATAACCGATTATTTCTCTAAGTGGGCTGAGGCCATTCCTTTGAAGGAGGTCAAATCGTCGAACGTGATCAAGTTCGTAAAACATCACGTTATTTACCGTTTTGGTATACCTCGGCGAATTGTCCATGACAATGGGCCTCAGTTCATTAGCCAGGCTTTCCAGAGATTCTGCGCTAAGTTCAGAATCCAGAGTGTGTCCTCAACGGCATACTATCCCGCCGCTAATGGCCTCGCAGAAGCTTTCAACAAGACTATTGGCAAGCTTCTCAAAAAGTTCGTCTCGAAAAGTCAACGAGACTGGGACGATAAGTTGGGTGAATGCTTATGGGCTTACCGCACAACTGTGCGAACCCCAACTAAAGCTACGCCATTTTCTTTGGTCTATGGGTGTGAAGCCGTGCTCCCACTAGAGATCCAAATTCCATCTCTACGCGTCACCTTGACAGCGGAGATGACAACAGAGGAGAAGCATCGACAGCGACTCCAGGAACTGGAGGCCTTAGATGATAAACGTCTGCAGGCCCAACAGCAAATCGAGCTCTACCAAGCTCGAATTACCAGAGTCTTCAACAAGAAAGTTAAAGTGCGAACTTTCAAGAAAGGCGATCTTGTCTTAGCCGTCAAAAGACCCATGGTAATGACGCATAAGACAAAAGGAAAATTCCAACCCAAATTGGAAGGACCATTTGTAGTAAAGTCAGTCTACTCAAATGGGTCATATCGCCTCATAACCTCAAATGGCAATACACTCATGATGCCGATCAATGGCAGGTTCCTGAAGAAATACTATCCTTAGATGGTATTCTTCCGCTGATCAAGTTAAAAGTACACCTCTGATCAAGGTAAGAAGAATTTCTTCATTATAACATCCGACGCCCCCGACGGCTAAGGATAGAAGAAAATGTTGGCTTCTAAGCCCAACATAAATCTTCGACAACTCATCATGCTGAGGGGAATAGCATGGCTAGCCCAACTCAAACGGTAGTTGGTAAAGGCACCTCAAATCCGTTGACAGCTGAGGGTTTGCTAAAAATCCTAAGTGGACTTGGCTCCACTCTTTCCTCCAAAATCCCTTACCAATTCTCATCCACAGAATGGTAGGTCTACAAAATACAACCGTTACTAAGTTAACACTATACCTCTGGTAATGGAAACTTTTAATATTCCTTGTCGAGTACAAATTTTGTTTGTCAGCTCTACACGGAGTATCAAACTTTCAAATTTGCCAAGTTAACACTACACCTCTGGCACTTCAAATTTTCACTTGTCAATTCTCACCAATAGAATGACAGGCCCTTAAATTACTCTTATCATGAGTCAATCTTTGTCAAGTTAATATCACACCTCTGACAAATTACTGTTAAAGTTTAACACCACACCTCTAAACAGTAATCAAGTTTCTGCCAGGTTTAATATTACACTTCTGACAGTCACTTTTCTTCAGACTTCCACACCGAAGCTGAAATGGATGATGCTAAGTTAACACCACACCTCTAGCATCCAAGTCATTACTAAGTTCAACAATACACCTATGGCCATGACTTTCCCTCGGACTTCTTTATGCAAGCCGAGATGACCAATGCTAAGTTCAACATTACACCTCTAGCATTACCCTCACTGTCAAGTTAAACATTACACCTATGACAGTGACACTTCTGAGTTAAGTTAATATCACACCTCTGACTCACATCCTTGTCAAGTTAACATTACACTTCTGACAAGACCACTTCCAACCGTTAAGTTAATATCACACCTCTGACGGTAACAAACTTTCCTAGATTCCCCACGAGTCTAGTCCCACTTGTTATTCTCTTCAACAGAATAACAAGTCTACCTAAAAATATTGTTAGATTAATACTACACCATCAACAGTGTTTCCATCAAAACCCCAGTTGAGCTCAATCAAGTTAATCCCAAACACTTGATAAAAGTTCACCCTCCCTGGGGGTACTAATTCTACTTGTCACTTTCTCTTATAAAGTGGCAGGTCCATCAAAAAATTTCATCTCTGTCAAGTTAATATTACACCTCTGACAGTATCGTGAGAGTTCCTGAAATAGGATCTTTCTCCACAAAGTTTGACTTATTAAAATTACCATCATAATTTTGACAAAGTCAAAAACTCTTTGCTTCTATGCGTCTAACTGAAGACAAAAAGTTCAAGACAATGAAAGAGGCAAAAAGAGAAGTGTCACTTTTATTTATTTCCAGGCATATGAAAGTGATACAAAAACGCTCTCTTATACAATAAGATTGAGTGCTACAGTTAAAACGCTCTCTTATACAATAAGATTGAGTGTTACAGTCAAAACGCTCTCTTACAATAAGATGGAGTGTTACAATTAAGGAGTACAAAGAAGTCCCTCTCTCTCTCAGAGGTTGCACTCACTCCTTGAAGCCGCATCTGATTCCAAGTACAGGATGGTGCATGATGTAACCATCGAAAGAGCCCTAGCTGACTAAGCTAAGAGCAATGGTGTTCTTGAGGTCCGGTGGCAGCAGAAAGTCCTGCAACCCTTCGTTCATGAGCATCTCTTTCCCCAGCAGGCCATCCAGCAGACATGGAGAGTCCTCGATGTCACTTCTGGAGTGGGAAAGGAAGAGGATCCTATCGGCCGCCATGTCCACCGTAACCTCCTCGCCGCTATACTTACCCTGACCATCTCTTGCCAGTAGGCATGACTGGGGCAGTGAATCTGAAGAGATCTTGGCGAGAGTCGATTCCTCGTCAGGGACATAATATATTCCCTTGTGGACGACGAGGATTATAATATATTCCCTTGTGGACGAACATCGAACAAGTCCGCCGGCTGAAGTATTCCTCCAGGGGCCCAGCGAACCTGAAAAAGGACAATCAAGCCTACCTACAAGGAATAAACAAGGGAGTTAGAAAATCTGGGACTTGGTATACTTTAACAAAGAAAACTAAGTCACAGACGCGGCTATTGTGGAGGACTTCAAACGCGGGAATGACCCGCGCAGTAAGTCAAACTACCGCGCCAACAGAGACAGACGCGAATCAGAACTGTGGAACACACACGATTCAAACGCAGCCTCATCTTACGCTCGCGCCTAAAAACACAAGACGCGAAAAAACTTCAAACGCCGAAAACTGCCATCTCCCTGTTGAATAAACAGGAGTTGCAAGATTCGGGTCTGAAAATTTCAGCCCAATTTGGAATTCATCCAAGTCATTGGCCTTAAAACGCGAGCTTCATGAGCGAAGCCCGCGCCAAGTGCCAAGGATTTCAGCGCTCGCGTCCAGAGAGGAAGTTGGCGGCGCAAATTCCAGAAGGAATGCACCAACTCAGACTTCATGAGAAAATTCCAGATGACAATCTCTTCAGGAGATGCCAAAGTGCAAGTTTGGGTGGACTAAAGACATCATGGCGGGTCAGAATGGCATACCCGCAGAGGCCTCCGTCAAGAGCAGATTTCTCTGCATCAGAACAGAGACATGAAAGGCGATCAAAGAGACGCTTCCGTCTGAAGAGACCAAACAGAAGCATGAAGGCTCTGGGTCATCTTCATCCACAGAGTCACCTTCGTCCATGGAGGCAGAATCCCTGTTGGAAACTCTAGAGAAGCAGGATTTCTTGGAGCAAAACAAAAGGAAACAATCCAACTTTGGATTGTTAAAGAGGAAGAGGGTGAGCCCTATTTATAGGCAGACCCTAATAACTGTTATTAATGGTGCATCAATCGGAACCGTCGCGCACGACTGTCAAAGTCCAATGGAGGACTGACGCGTGGAACGCCGCTTTGGGAACCTCGAAGACACTGGTCTCCAACCGCCAGCGCCGTTTTGCATTAAAAGGCATTAACGCCTTCAGTCCAATGAAAAATCGACGCGTGGACAACTACCTTGGAAAACAAGGGATGACCCGGTTTTCCAATCGACAGTAAAGACTTGACGTTCAAAGATCTCCTAAAATCTTTATGTCAGGCTGCATGTAACGCCTCGGAAGTTGCACCAAGACGCAGGCGTAAAAGTCGCGTCCAGGAATCCGCGTCTCCCTTTCAGATTAAATGGTGTCTACTCGCATTCCATAGGAATGTTCGCGTGACTCAAAGTCGCGTCCCTTCGGCAAACGGGCCCCCTTCTAAGGGAAAACACTTAGTCCATTCTGAAGGAAAATACAGAAGGCTGCATCACTCGCGTCCGCTTGAACCGCGTCTGCATTAGCAGAACAGATGCGCGTTACTCTGACGACCGCGTTTTCCCTATGAGTTAACGCTGCGTTTCATCAGAAAGACTTGGGTCTGCCTAAGTTCCTATGGATTGAAGACCGCGTCTCTCAAATGAGCTGATAATCGCGTCTCCCGGAGGAATAATGCCGCGTTTTATCTAAGTTCAGCATTCACAGTTAGCTAATCAAAGATTGTGGATTGAATTCATCTGCAGCGAAGCCAAGAGATGGAACAAAAATTTTAAAGACTTTTATTATATCAAAAATGATAAAAGTAAACACAAACACTCTTGGTAAACAGAGTGTCCTCTTCTTTACAAAAAAGGGGAATGTTTTCCATTATGTTTGCAAAGGGGAAAAACTTACAAAAAAGAGTTGAGGAGCTAAATTACAAGTATTCTTAAAAAGATTACAAGTAGATCTCCTCAGAGATTCTGGAGAAGTGTGCCGATAGGAGTCTGGTCAGCGCGCGACCACTTTGTCCCTTTGACGATGCGAGCGATGAGATTCCCTTCTCGCCTGGTTCGGGGAATCAGAGAACAGAAGGTTGGTAGAACCCTCTTGCTGCTTCTCAAAAATCGCCTTCAATAAGGAATTCCTTCTCGCCTGGTTCCAGAGATTCCTTGAGAAGAAGGACGATGTTAGGGTATCAACACCCTGGTTAGAGAAAGCAATTCTCTAAAAGGTCTCTGAATTCGAGAACGCACGGTGCGTCGTGAAGAAGCCTCTGCTTGTGGACTCTTCTCTCTCGATTGATCGATCTCTCTCCGTGCATCCGTCTGCCTGTCTCCCTCTCCTTGTACCCCTGGTGGGCTATTTATAGGGAGAGCAAGGGTATAATCGTCCCTTGAAGATATGGAAACAGATTGAATCAAATCTGTTTAAATCTGAAAAGTAGCCTTGCTGCTAGGCTAGGATAGCTTCTGCGGAGCTAGAATTGGCAGGTCAGTTGATCTTCTTGATCTGTTTTGATCCTTTCCATATCGTTGGAGGATTTCCCCTGATCTTCTTACTCGTTTTAGAAGAGTCAAGAGATTGTGGCAATCAACTGCTAAATTTGATCTCTGATTTGATCTTAATTAGATTTGATCTGATTGGATCCGATCTCATCCGGAGATTTGATTGGTCAAAGGTTGACCATAGCAGATCAATAGTGGCGCTGCCCGCATTGAGCTCGTAGCGGAGCTAGAGACGGTTTCTGGCGAAGTCCGAAAGAAACCCTTTGGCGGAGCTGGAAGTCCTTTGTGGCGAAGTTTGCGAGTCAGCTTCTTGGCGAGGCTTTGAATGGCTTCAAGGCGAAGTTGGGTGATATTAGCCTCTCAAACGAGGCTATCCCTTTGGGCTCATGCGATGCTAAGTGTTAGCACCTTAGACCTGCTGAGGTCTATTTAGAAACAATTCGGGTTCACTGTCTGCTTGCTGGATCAGTGGAGTCCAAGTTGCTTCTTTGTCCCTCGGAGATGGGTGAAAACTGGTCTTCAGCTCGTCTGTTACTTGTCTTTTGTAAATGTCAACAAGTTTAGACATTGTTCGGACCAACAAGAATCTTGTCTTTTTTAAGTGTCAACAAGACCCCCTTCAAAGTTTTAAAAGTCTGCAATGGCTCAGACTTCGAAATACTTTGAACTGCTTTGATCGGTAGTGTGTGGAGTATGAACGTCGCCGTGATGGTTGAGTTCAGCTTCGCTTTGAATCCTGCTTTGGGATGTAGATTCGCCGAGGAATCATGTAGACTCGCGTCTGGGTAGCTTCGCAGCTAGTAGCCCCGCATCTGGGCTTCTGAAGATATGTTCGCTTGGGAGGGCATGTCGCTTTCCCGAGATCAACTGCCGTGGGCTGGTTACGAGGAGGATTACTCCTTTCTTCGTGCTGATCGAGGGAGATTTTCTCCGATTTGCACGTTTCTGAGGGAGGATATTCCCTTTCTTCAAGGCGCAATAAGTGCCTTTATGAGGGAGACGTTTCTTCCTTTGCACGGTTCCGAGGAAAACCGTCCCTATTCTCAAGGCGCAGTAAATGCCTTAAATGCGCTCGTGCTTCCACGCTTGAGGCGGCAGCGCTCAGGCCATGGGGCCTATAAATAGGACACTTGAGGTCCTCTGAAGAGAAGTGCTTTGCCTCTCTTCTCTTCTCTTGGTCTGAAAGAGATACTCAGATCTCTGAACTAGTGGGAATGCCCACTCTGGTCATTATCCGGCCAAGGACCGGTAAGTCTTGATCATTCAACGACTTCACCGATTTTAGGGAATTCATCTCCCTCAATTCAGCTTTAGCAGCTGCTTCAGGGATTAACTTCCCTTGTTCTTCATCTTGCAATTGACTGATCTGTAGAGAAGGATTTTGGCATAGCTTCCCAGAAAGATCACTGCATGTTAAGTCCGTTGTCCAGGCAGAACTTGGGACCTGGTCTCTTCAATAGTTGAGCCAGTCTTGCCATATAGGTGGAGCTAAGACCATCCCACGGGGTAAGTCTGGCTAGCCATATAGGCGAGGCTTGGACTTGGCGTTTGTTGAGCCAACCCATCAGTGCTGTGCAGGCGAGGCTTGTCTTCTGCTTTTACTAAAATTGGATTGCTTTGACCCAAAAAATTCTGATTTGCAGTTTTTTCTGTGCTTAACTGCTAATCTGTTCTGATTTGTCTTGCAGTGGGCTATGCTCGCCAATCTTGTGACTTGATGGAAGGAACCATAAAATTGCCTTATGCTTCCCCGGTTGAAGCTTTACTTTTAAGCAGGAGGAACAATTCGGGGCAGCGGGTGCGTGTCCCAGAGGCTATTGGCAGCCTCTTATACGAGATGATTCGTTCTGAGGTGAGGCTGGTAGCCGCTTTGTCGGAGATGATCCGTTTCGGGGTAGTGGGCGTCACCTGTGAGATCACTGGCATCATTGCCAACTTTCAACTTTGGTGGCCTTTAAGGGCGATCCACTTCGGGAAAGCGGGCCTCACACCCGTTAGATCACTGGTATCACTGTCGATTCCCATTATACGTGATCTATCGTGTTGGCGGCGATAGGTTTCTATTGCCAGGCTTCAACAAAAATGGCCTGGCAAGATCTGCCATTTTTGTGGAGAATAATGACCGTGTCCTTGCGGCACCACTGATTACGGCCTTGTGCAGGAGGAAGGCCTCCTTTGTCCAGTCGGTTTGACTCAGAAGCGGATAAAACCACTTGTATGCCTTTTGCGCGGATGACCTTGTTAAGCAATTGGGTGTGTTGTATGAAACACAACTTCGATGTAATATCAATGTACCCTTCCTTTTAAATCAATGAAAGTTCATCTTCTAATCATCTGATCTTTGCTTGCTTTCTTTGAGGGTTTGGCCATAGCGGGGCTAAACTGTATGCGGAGTTAAGGACATAGTCCTTTCTTTGAGTGATCTTCGCGAGATTGGCATCTCGGCGCCCTTTTAGAGGGCTAAGGTAAGCCTTTCGGCTAAGTCCTTGAAGGATTGTGCGAAATCCGCACTTTAAGCCAGGGCGAAGTTAACCCTTAGCGGAATCGAAGCAGCGCTTCTCGGGAAGGCGCTTTGGGCGGCGTTTCGAATTAATTCGAAATGGCGGCATACGCCCTTTTCGAGGCCTCATTTCAGGCGCTGATTGGCCTATAAAAGCCCGATCGGGCTGAGCAGGAAAAGATCTCCTTTTTTCAGAGAGATTTCTTGACTTTCCCTCTTCCTCTTCCTTCTTTGTTCAGAGAACCTTGAGAACTCTTGCAACTCTTTAATGGCGCCCAAAAGACGAGCGGGAAAAGAAGTGGCGACTTCTGCAGCGGAGGGTCCTCCTCCTCCGGTCATCGAGCGACCAGTCATCGGTAAGGAATTTTCCTATCTGATTAGAGACCGTGGTCTCTCTCCTTTGGAGCCAACATTTGACTATTAGGATGATCGAATATGATCTGTCCTCATTAGGGAACTCGTTTCCTTGAACCTCCCTATTTTCCTTGCACAAGGGAATTAAGAACCAAACAGTTCTTCCTTAGACTTTCGTACGAAGCCATTACTCGGGCAGTCTCCATCCTGTTGAGGAACAGGATATAGGTCTGTTCCTTCAGTCATGGCCACGAAGGGTGACTTTTGACCATGATGCCCTCTTGGTGACGTCAGCCCTTGGGGCTATACCACTTCCTGCTTAAGCGAAGTTGGTACTTTGGACGCAGTTTTATCCGCGAGGTCAAGCTTCATCGAAGCTATCGCCTTGCTGGCCTTGCTTGCTGAGCGAGGCTATGCCTTAGTGAATTTTTATGTCTTCGTATCCACTTGATTGTTGAACTAATCATAGTTCATTTCTGTCTTTGTAGTGCATTACACTCCCGGTGTCCTGAACAGTCTGTTTGGGCTAACCAGTCGAGCAGTTGGTAACCTCAGCTTGCAATTCCATGGACAGGCTTCTTTGTTCAGTGATCGGAGCTCTCTCGTCTGGGATACACTCATCCAAGGCGGTCATCCGCAGACCACGCGGAGTATCTTGACCACGGCCCCTCTTGAGGACGTTGACCGTCGGACTTACAGAAAGCCCGACTTTATGTTCGGGGATGCCGCATCCGACCCCGATCGCCAGTTGCAGGCAGGCGAGGGACAATGGATCTTTCAACTGGATGGCGAGAAGTTTTACCTTCCGTCGACTAAGCGGCACTTTCCTTTATCTTCTTTTGTGAATGTGACTCAGGCTCGGAAGATGGCGTGGGGCATAAGCCGAAGCGTCGAATCCGTCCATGTTGGGAGATTGACCTTTCAGTCTGGCTATTCGAGGGCGGGCCCTCCCCTCAGCATAATGGGGCTATATCCTGGGAAGGTATCGCGGGAACTTCCAGTGGGAGAGAACCCGGCTGTGGCGCAGACCTTTGGCACTCAATTCTGTGCAGTTGACGGGAACTATCCTGCCACTGACTTCAGGGCTCCCGGTTGGGTTCATCCTCCTAAGACATGGTGGGCGGAGTTGACCAACTATATCCTCGCTCACTTCGAGGAGGACTTGGAAGGGTTGAATCTCTATGAGGCCGTCAGGGCGACCTGCTACGGCATTGAGATGAAGGTGGTGTGCTTCTACGCCATCCTTGAGTTGTACTGCCCGGCTTCGGGGACCTTCTTCACCCCGGTTGGCGAGCTGGGCATGGCTTTGCATGAGATGTGGGAAATTTCTGCTTTGCCTTTCGGGTCTCTTCCATACGAAGAGTACTTTCCTTGTGAAGCGGAGTTGGCTCTCCTGGAGAAGCAGGAGCCTGCTATGCTCGAGACTTATCGGGAGTTGATGTGCCACTTGCATATTTGTTCCAGCATCCACGGTGGTGGCAAGGGTAGCTCGAAGAGCTTGAAGAGCTGGGGAAGTTACCCGTTCCCAGACATGAAGAATGCTCCCGAAGCAGCTCATCACGAAGTTGCTGATGGCGATATTGTTGAACGGATGAAGATGTGTCTCCAAAGGGATATCGTCGTAACAGAAGACACTGGTCCTTATGAGAAGAGTGATACCCTTCGGAGCTTTCACCATCAGGCCCGTCGGCCTATGTCTCGAAAGGCGCTGCTGGCCGGTTTCTTAACCGTCTGGTTAAAGAAGTGTGTTGTGCCTTCTTCCTCGGGTGACATCGTCAACCCGAATGTTCTGCTACCCGCCGTTCGCCTGGCCCATGGTCATCGTCTCGGTCTTCTCCCAGCCATGGTATGCTGTATTCAAAGAGGCCTTCGCGCACTAACGGAGGCTTTCTACAGGCCACCGGCGACAAGACGTAGGAAGAGTGCTATCCTTCCTTGCGATGGACCCAATCCTAGGGTGGGTCTACCGTACACCTACTTGATGGCGTGGTTCGCCTTACACTGCCCTACTTTGATTGGAGCTGGGGAAGACCCTCCGCAGGGTGTTCGAACGGCGCTTCTCCGGCGATTCGAAGGTTGCTCTTGGATGAAAGACTACGTGGCCGAGGCCCGTAAGTTAGTGCGTCGTCATGACGCTTATAGCCTGTTCCGCTTTTTCCTCGTATTCGGGGTGCAGGATACAACGAGGAATTCGAGATACGGAGTCGGCGCGGTCTCCCATGAGTCGGGGCGTTTTCGAGTGGCTGATCAGCATCCGGCCCTCGCATTTGCTGTACATGAGTGGGGATACCTGCTACCTGGAACCCTATGTTCCAAGTCAGTTCGCCCGCCAGTTCGGGTACGACCAGCTGTATGTGGGCAACCCCAATTCGGACCTGGCTTTCATGGGGAGTCTTATTGATGGGGCCCGTGCCTGGCGGTTCTTTACTGCGGATGGCACTGGGGCGTGGCTACGCACGCCGCTGCAGGATCCCGGCCTCTCGACGACCCTATGCTTTTGCCAGTGGTACGCGGCTTCCAACTCCACACCTCCTGGATTTAACGCCAACAGTTCGGGTGTGAAGTTAATCTCTCAGCGACTGAAGCGGAAAGCCTCTGATAAGAGAGAAGGCAAACGGGTTCGTGTCCCCGGCTTGGAAGAATTCATCGCTGTGGATGACAGCGAGGCTTCTGATGCAGGGAGCCCTCGCTTCAAGATGGGGGCTGGAGCTGATACTCATGCGGCTGGCTCTGGTGTGATGGGGACATCTTCCCCACGACGTGCGGGAGGAGTGGAAGAAGAGGATTCTGACGTCCACTTCAAGAGAAAGCGGGCAGGTAGCTCTCGTAGGAAATCATTGGCGAAGAAGCCCTGTCGCCAAGCTCCTACGATTATCGTAGAGGGTTATCCCTCTACAGCGATTCCTCCTGCTGCCCCATTAGCAGCTGAACCGTCGGTTGCTGAACCGACTAGTGGTGAATTCGCTCCAGGTCTGGGTAAGATTAACCTTGTCCATATAATACGCCTTTTTGTGCGTTCCCATTGACTTATTATCAATCCTTTTTTTTTATTGTAGGAGCTGAGGCAGCTGGAGAACAAGGGGAACATTATGATCCCTTATTCACTTATGGGGCTGAAGCTGGTTCCTGTGCCCTTCCGGAGGAGTCTGGAGGTGATGTGGCCAACATCGGTCCTTCAGGCGTTGGGACTTCTAAAGGAAGTCCTGAGGCATCGAGCTCTATCGGGTGGTCCACAGGATACTCGGCAAGTGAAAACGAGCGGCTATTCGTGTTGATTCTGCCAAAAATTTTTCGATGGAGCCTCTGGAGACTGGTGCGGCCGACGAGATGTTCGAGGCAACATCATCCTTTAGTATTGTCGTACCCTCTTGACTTCATCTGTATATAGTGTCCCGACTAACCACAGTCTTGTTACAGGTGTTCGGCCTCAAGATGCATCAGCTTCAAGGGATCCGGTAGATCTTCCTGAGGGATCGAGGGGTGACATGAGCACCTCGGCCACGGCGGATGCTGCTGTGTTGGACGCGCTGTATGGCGACCTTCCTTCTTATCAGCCTAAATCAGCTGAAGGACCAAGGTTGAAGGGACGACAGTTCTGGAGGTATCCTCACTCCCAATCACATCAACAAGTGAGGTGCGGACTGTTTTGCCGAGTGCGGCACTGAGGGTGATTGCAAGCCCTACCTCTCCAACCCTGGTGGTTGAGCCTGCTGCTCAAGAGGTGGTTGCCAGTCCTACCTCCGCGGTGGCTGGCGTGCTGGTTTTGATGAGGACTCCGCCGAGATCGCCGTCGGCTAGTCCTGCTACTGTCAGTGTTCCCACTGCTTCTTCTGCGACGGCGTCGACCAGGTTGGTGGACTATTCTGAGGTTGCCTCCCTGCCCGAAATGGCTGAGGCCGAGAATGATTACATAGGTGACCTGGTCGATAGCTTTTATAGAAGCTTGGAGCGAACTATCGACCTAGTTTTGAAGGGCTCGCCTGTACCATTCTCAAAGCTGAAGGTGGTCCTCTCCCGTGACATTGAGAGCATTCGGGACTTTGAGGGATATCATCAGGCTGCTGCTTTAGAACTCCTGGTGGATGAACTTGAGAAGGCTGTAGAGGAGTGGCGCCGTCTCTATCGCTCAGACCCGGCGTCCTTAGCTGACGAGCAGCTCGCTTATCTTGTTGCCCAAAGCACGAGGCCCGGCTTGCCGCTCAAGAGGCTGCTAAGGCCGTCTCTTCTGATTTGAAATCCTTGGAAACAAGGCAAGCGGAGGTTGGAAGTGCAATTGAAGCCTCCACTAGTGCTCTTCTTGGCGCTGAGGATAAGATTGCGAAGGCTGAGGAAATGATTAGGAAAGCAAATCTCCTCTTATCCAAGGCCATACCGGTGCGTCTTGAGGAAACTGCGCGGCTTGAAGAGCTCAGAGTGAGGAGTTTGCGCGGCAGGAGTTGTCACAGAGGGCAACTTTGGCGGAAGTTGAAGCTCGTCTGGCCCAGGCGGTGGACTTTGATGAGGCTGAGCTGAGGTCACAGGCGCTTGCCCAGGCTGCTGATGACAGGAAGACGAGGCTAAACGCCCTCGGAGAGAGGCTCAGATCGTACAGTGTACGCTTGTAGGTCATTGTATACGTGCCTTCATGTGTCCCCATCTTTTGAAATTAATGGAAATTCTTTCTTTTGTTTTGGCTTCTGTCGAATCTCCAATCTTGTTCTTGCTTGAGGACGTAATCTATGAGACGTGGCTATCCGTCGGTTCAGAGGTCGCAATGACATAACCGATTAAGACGTCAGCAATCTCGAGGTTAGCCCTTTGCGGGGCTGAAGGGGAGATACTTGCCTTTTGTAAATGTCAGCAAGCATCGGTGAGTCCTGTCTTTTGTAAGTGTCAACAGGCTCAAAGTTGAGACTTAGCTGTCTGCTGGTTCAGAGGTCGCAATGACATAAAAGGTTGAGACGCTACTAAGCTCAATGGTAGATGAAACTTGGCTATTTTTCAGTTCAGAGGTCGCAATGACATAACTGGTTGAGAAGCCACCAAGCTTCAAAATAGGGGATACTCGTCTTTTGTAAATGTCGACAAGTATCGAGACCTGTCTTTTGTAAATGTCAACAGGGCTCAGAATTGAGACTTAGCTGTCTGCTGGTTCAGAGGTCGCAATGACATAACCAATTGAGACGCTACTAAGCTCAATGGTAGATGAAGCTTGGCTATCTGCCAGTTCAGAGGTCGTAATGACATAACTGGTTGAGAAGCCACCAAGCTTCAAAATAGGTGATACTCGTCATTTGTAAATGTCAACGAGTATCGAGACCTGTCTTTTGTAAATGTCAACAGGGCTCGGGGTTGAGACTTGTCTTTTGTAAATGTCAACAAGCTCAAAATTGAGACTTAGCTGTCTGCTGGTTCAGAGGTCGCAATGACATAACCGGATGAGACGCCACCAAGCTTCAAAATAGGTGATACTCGTCTTTTGTAAATGTCAACGAGTATCGAGACCTGTCTTTTGTAAATGTCAACAGGGCTCGGGGTTGAGACTTGTCTTTTGTAAATGTCAACAAGCTCAAAATTGAGACTTAGCTGTCTGCTGGTTCAGAGGTCGCAATGACATAACCGGATGAGACGCCACCAAGCTTCAAAATAGGTGATACTCGTCTTTTGTAAATGTCAACGAGTATCGAGACCTGTCTTTTGTAAATGTCAACAGGGCTCGGGTTGAGACTTGTCTTTTGTAAATGTCAACAAGCTCAAAATTGAGACTTAGCTGTCTGCTGGTTCAGAGGTCGCAATGACATAACCGGATGAGACGCCACCAAGCTTCAAAATAGGTGATACTCGTCTTTTGTAAATGTCAACGAGTATCGAGACCTGTCTTTTGTAAATGTCAACAGGGCTCGGGGTTGAGACTTAGCTGTCTGCTGGTTCAGAGGTCGCAATGACATAACCGGATGAGACGCCACCAAGCTCAAAGTTGCAATGGAGTTTGGGAAAAGTCTCATTTTCACGGGGAGAAACGAGGGAATCACTGTCATAGGTTTAGTGTTAACGTAATAGCAAAATGTATTTGTGGTCTTACCATTCTATGGATGAGAATTGGTAAGTGATTTGGAGGTCTCATTCTCGCGGGGAGAAACGAGGGAATCACTGTCATAGGTTTAGTGTTAACGTAACAGCGAAGCATATGTGGCCTTACCATTCTATGGATGAGAATTGGCAAGTGATTTTGGAGAGGGGATCAAATGGGAACCGGTCCCTTAGGATTTTTAGCAAATCCCCAGCTGTCAACGGGTTTGATATGCCTTTACCAACTACCGTTTGAGTAGGGCTAGCCATGCTATTCCCCTCAGCATGATGAGTTGTTGAGGACTTATGGTGGGCTTAAAGGCCAACATTTTCCTCTATCCTTAATCGTTAAGGATGCTGAATCGTTTGGTTAATGTCTGCATAACCTTGATTCGTCTTAGGGACAACCAGTGCACGGCCAGGTTCCTACTGGTTTATGGTTGTATGACCTCATTGGGAGGAAGAGAAAGGCTCTCGGAGATCTTGATCAGAGGTGCAGTGTTAACTTGATCAAGAGAAGGATCCTTGATTAAGGATAATACTTCTTTAAGAACTTGCCATTGATCGGCATCATGAGTAGGTCGCCCTCTGCAGTCGTGAGGCGGTATGCTCCATTTGAATAGACTGTTTCTATCACAAACGGTCCTTCCCATTTAGGCTGAAATTTGCCTTTGGTCTTGTGCGTCATAATCATTGGTCGTCTGACGGCTAAGACCAGGTCTCCTTTCTGGAAGACCCTCTGTTTGACCTTCTTATTGAAGGCTTTTGAGATTCGAGCTTGATACAGCTCGATATGCTGCTGAGCTTGTAGTAGCTTCTCGTCCAAAGCTTCGAGCTCTTGAAGTCGTAGGCGATCATTGTCCTCTGATGTGGTTTTAGTAATCAGATCTATACGCAACGATGGCATCTGGATTTCCAATGGGAGGACTGCTTCGCACCCATATACCAGGGAAAAAGGCGTATTGCCTGTCGGTGTCCGTACCGTGGTTCGGTAGGCCCAAAGACATTCACCAAGCTTTTCGTCCAATCTCGCTTATTCGAGGAGACGAATTTCTTGAGCAGCTTGATGATTGTTTTGTTGAATGCTTCTGCCAAGCCATTGGCAGCAGGATTATAGGCAGTTGAAGCCACATTCTGAATTCGGTATTTATCACAGAACCGATAGAATACTTGGCTTATGAATTGGGGACCGTTGTCGTGGATGATCTGCCTAGGGACACCAAATCGATGGATGACATGGTGTTTGATAAAGTGAACCACATTAGAGGTTTTGACTTCGGCCAATGGTATAGCCCCGCCCACTTTGAGAAATAATCGGTTATTGCAAGGATGAACCGGTGACCTTTTGTCGAAGAAGGGCTGATTGGCCCTACGACGTCTATTCCCCATGCTTCAAATGGCCATGAAGCAGCAGTCGGGTGGAGCAACTCCGAAGGCTGGTGTATGAAGTCCGCATGAATCTGACATGCTTTACACCTTCGTGCATATTGGATGGCGTCAGCTATCATAGTTGGCCAATAGTATCCCAGCCTATGCAACCTGTCTTTAAGCTTTGGACCTGGCTGATGAGCTCCGCAAGTGCCATCGTGCGCTTCTTAAAGCGCTTCCTGTGCCTCTGAATGAGAAAGGCAACGGAGGAGGACACCGTCATATGAACGACGGTAAAGTGTCTTCAGAATTGGATCGTAGTAGAAGCGGATGGACCTTCGTCTGACGGACGCCGCTTCTTTAGGATCGTCTGGAAGTAGACCGTGCAAAGCATAGTCAATGAGAGGAAAGCGCCAATCCCTCGGCTCAAAATCCGTGGAGACATTATAGACTTCTCGAATTCTTAGCACGTGCTTGGAGCATACAAGATGTCGAGTTGCGACTGTGAGGTGATACTCGGTGTCTGCCGGTAAGGCTAGCGTCGTTGCTAATGCAGCGAGAGCGTCCGCCTTGGTATTCTTAGATCGGGACACATGCCCGATGTAGAAACCTTCAAATAGGTTAGCCAATTCGATGGCTGTATGGTAATAAGGCACCAAGTCCTCATGGCGGACTTCGTATTCCCCTTTAACCTGATTGATGATCAGTTTTGAATCGCCATAAGCTTCGAGGTAGCGTACCCCCATTCCATGAGCGAGCTGAAGACCAATGAGCAGAGCATTATATTCTGCTACATTGTTGGAGCACGATTCTTTCAGAGAAAATGCTCTGGGCAAGACATGATTCTGTGGGGAGATAAACACAACCCCCACTCCGGCAATAATCTTGCCTTTAGGGCCCATTCGCGATGCTCCATCAAAGAACATCTGCCACACTTCCTCTTCCGAGGTTGCATTGGACTCGAAGACCTCATCGGGGATATCTTCGTGAAGTTTTGAATGCTCCGGAACTGGATGAGCAGCCAAGAACTCTGCAAGGGCCTGGCCTTAACCGCCTTCTGAGGCGTGAAGATCATGTCGTATTGAGACAATAAAAGTGCCCACTTAGCCAGTCTTGAATTCAATGATCCTGGCTTCGTCATAAGAAGGCGCAATGGGTTTACTCTGGAGATGACATGTATGGTCTGGCCGACCAAATAATGTCATGTCTTCTGAACAGCGAAGACGAGAGCTAAACACTCTTTCTCGATAGGGTTGTAGCGAGATTCCGCTCCTATGAGAGTTCTACTCAGATAATAAATGGCCTGCTCGTGGCCATTGTCGTCCTTTTAAGCGAGGAGGGCACCAAGGGAGTAGTCCATAGCCTTTACATAAAGCAAGAATGGTTTCCCTGATGTAGGGGCCACTAAGACTGGAGGCTTTGTGAGGTACCTCTTAATGTCTTCATAAGCTTCCTGACAAGCTTGATCCCATACGAAGGAAGTACCCTTTTTCATGAGCCGGGTGAACGGCTGACAGCGGCCTGAGAGATTTACGATGAATCTTCTGATATAGGCCAGCCTGCCTTGCAAGCCTCTGAGCTCTTTGAGATTCCTTGGTGGATGCATGCTCTGGATGGCTTTGACTTTGTCTGGGTCAAGATGAATTCCTTTTGATGTGACAATAAACCCGAGGAATTTGCCGCTTGACACTCCTAAGAAGGATTTTGTCGGGTTCATTTTCAGTTGATAAGCCCGCATTATGTCGAACATCGTTTTCAGGTCGCGAAGATGTTCATTCTTGTTGCGGCTTTTGACGACAATGTCGTCGACATAGCATTCCACCGTTTTTCGGAGATGATCGCGGAAGATCGTACTCATTGCCCGCTGGTAGGTTGCTCCGGCGTTCTTCAGTCCGAAGGGCATTACAGTATAGCAGTATACCCCCAATGGTGTTCGGAACGAAGTATGCTTCTCGTCGTCGGGATACATCTTAATCTGGTTGTACCCTGAAAAGCCGTCCATGAAAGACATCCTTTCGAACCCGCATGTGTTGTCAATCATGACGTCGGTGATGGGTAGCGGAAATTCATCCTTGGGACAGGCCGTATTGAGATCACGGTAGTCGATGCAGATCCGTATTTTCCCGTTCTTCTTGAGGACGGGGACTATATTAGCCACCCAATCTGGATGTTGTTCCTCCCGGATGAAGCCACACGCAATGAGCTTGTGAACTTCGGCTTCAATAGCTTTCATGATGTTCGGGCGAAACCGACGTTGTTGCTGCTTAACTGGCTTGACGTCGGTCTTGATGTTCAGACGGTGCATAGCGACCTGTGGATCAAGTCCGGGCATATCTTCGTAGCTCCATGCGAAGACATCTATATACTCCTTTACGAGTATTATCAATTCCTCCTTTTCTATAAGTGATAGGCTTTCACTTATAAAGATGGGCTTGGGGTTATCTTGACTTCCCAGGTTGACCTGCATCACCTTGTCTTCAGTGGGCGGCTCGCGCAGTTCGAATCGCTTTTCCCATTGAAAGTCTAATTGCTGGGCCCATGGTTCCTCGTCAGTGGCTTCTGCGGGCTCCAATTGACTGCTTGAGGTCATATTAGCAGTGAGGTTTTCGAACATCCCTCCTATGCTGACATCTGAATCCCACTTGGAGGATGAGGCTGAATGTGACGGAATTGGTTCATCATTTTTGACTTGAATGGTTGCTGACGATGTGGGTGTAACATACCCCAACCCCCTGCGTGTACTATCATAGTAATTTGCAGGCTTCCCTTTAGGCAAAAAGTTCCGCGTCAAACTGCGCCTTCCTTTTCCAAAATTTAGGCCTGCTCCATGGTTCAAGTCGTACCCCATTCTCTTCATAATATGGCGCGCTGGCCGCGCGTAATGAGAGAACTGTGGGGCGTCTGAGTCTGAGCTCGAATCTACAGTTGTGGGTCCCCGTGGCTGGGTTCTACCGAAGATTATCGGCGACTACCTTGTTTGGACGGCGGGATCACCAAGACGGCTCCTTCTGCGGATTCCATGGGCGTACTGGACGCACTTAGCTTGTGTAAAGGCATGTGCAGAGAGCTATCCGTAATGGATTCAAATAGCCCAACACTCGCGGGATAATCAAAAGAAATATTATCATTAATTACCCATTCACCTTCATCCTCTGAAGGAATATTACATAGGGGATTATTGAGACATGCTATAATTGGTTCACCCATCAGAATGGCTGGCATGCCTGCTTCGGATTCTGAATCCGCCTCGTTGCCACTTTCATCATCGTCCGGCAACGATTCTTTAAGTGCTCCACCGGCCTCTTGATATAGGAGAGCGTCAGTGAAGTAGTTTTCCACTCCTTTGAATGGTTGCCTTTCAGCGAAGACAGTCCGTACTGTCGCGTCATCTTTAACATATTTGAAGTATTGGTGCAGCGTAGAGGGAACGATCTAGTTGGCATGGATCCATGGCCGTCCCAGCAGCAGGTTATATGATGTGTCAGCGTCAATGACATAGCATGTCACTTCTGACTTCAGGTTCCCGATTCTGCAACGGAGTCAAATTTTCCCCAGTGGATGACTGCTCCCGGCGTTGAAACCGTATATTGTAGTAGTGGTTGCGGACAACCTGTACAGCGGTATGCCGAGGAAGTAGAGAAGCCTTTTGGGGATGATGCTGAGCGCAGACCCCGGATCGACTTGTACCCTCTCAATGCATGTTGAACCGATATAACCGGTGTAGTACAGGGGTCGATCGTGCTTGTTGTCTTTGAGAAGCATATCTTCCGCTGTGAAGGTAATAGCGGGCACCTTTGATTGTGCATGATGACATTCTGGGCAAGGAGACTGAACGTTGTCGTTAGGGATTTCAGGCATGCATGTCAGAAAGGATTCTGAATTGGCTAGTGCATCCCTGAGTGCTTCTCTTGTTTCTTTCGAGAGGCGAAGGAGCTCGTGTATAGTGATACGAGCTGGGATATTGGCCAGCTGAGCCAATATGTCAAACCGAAAGGGCGTATCAAACCCTTGGCCTGGTGGTTTCTTCAACACATGGTCGAATCGTACCTTCTTAGGCTTTTCTTTCCCTTTGGCTGGGATTGGAGTGGATGCTGGTACTTGTACTGACGTCGTTTGCTGTTGTGTCTCGTCAGTAGACTTTTCATACTGCCTCAAGTATGATTTTCCGGATCGGGTGCCCGTCTGTTGAGGCGCATCGGCTTGCGCAAGCAAGCAAGCTTTTCTCCTTCTGAATCAATGAGGGAAGCCGATGTAAGATTGCCGTCGTCTGGCAGGATGGAGATGACATTGCAAGACTTGCCCTTTGACTGATGCTCTGTCTGTTCTCACCGAACTGACAGTCGCCGAGGAGGCATACCCACTGTCTTCATCTTCTCCGTCCGATGATTGGAGTGATTTCCTGGGCTCTGACGAGGCTAGGGCCGTCGAGGAGGAAGGCTGTTCGTAAGTGTAGGGTATCGCCACCCTGGATCTGGTGTTTCAAAAAACACCTTCCTCATGCACCAAGACTTCGCCTAGGCCTGGGCTGTAGTCTGGATCTGGGGACTCTTGTCCTCTTTCGGTCATGTTGACGGATGCGGAGGGTAGATCTCGCGAGATGCTCCTTTTGCGATGTTTCACCGGGACTTGTACCGATAGTCGATCAAAAACTGACCGTCGTCTTGGAGGCGTGGTGGAGATTGGTCCCAGCCGGCAGTGGACCGAGTGGGGTGTCACCAGCTGACATCCTACTTGTCGACAACAGGGGGAAGAGATTTGTCTATCCGTCAACAATTTCCTCAAATCGAACCCGGTTGGGTCCCTGTAGTCGAGCGCAAGGGTTCTTTTGGATAGCTCATAAGGCGATGTCCCGCTTCTTTTATCCCTGCAGACGGGATTAGCACTGAATAGTGCTTTGGTTCTAGCTTCGCCATTAGACGCGAACTTAGTGCTTGATGCACTGGAAAGCGGAGCATGCTGCGGTGCTTTGCCCGCTATGCTGCTGCGAGGGTAATTAGCCTCAGATAGTACTTTGGCTTTGGCTTTGCGGCTATGGACCCTGCGCGTACGCTGTGGTACGGTGGCTTCGCTCATGAAAACGAGGTCAGCGTGAGGCGTTGCTGCTCTTAAATTGGACGACGGTATGATTGCCGTCGTAACTTTGTGATTGGAGCAGACAGGCATCTTGCCTTTTTCTTCACGGGAGAGGCGCGGTTTAGGCGTAGCTACGCCTGAAGCTTCGGTCGAAAACTTCTGTTTAGGCTTCCATACCTGCCTTGACAGAGGAGACTTAGGTTCGCAAGGAACCTGATTAGCCATACACGAGGCTGAGGGGTGTTGGCAGAATTCTGCTTCTGGTTTCTGATTTGAAACCTTGGTCGTGGAGACCCTCCTATGCTTCCGTGCTCGAAGCATTGGGCCACCCCCAGAGAGGACTTCTTCAAATCTTCCTTGATCGAACTGAAACACCAAGTTCTCACAAGTAAAGGAATCAGATTGCGGACGTGCTTCCTTATTGCGCCAAATAACCGCAGTAGGTTCGTAGATAATCTTTTCCATCTCCGCAGAGACTTTCCTTGAAGATTTAGCCAGAGGGGCTCTGGCTGCACCGGCTTTTCTGAATTCAGAGTTAGACCCGAAGGTCTATTCGTTGCATTGCAACACTTGATTCTCGGCAGTGGAGAATTTCTTCCCCAGCGGAGTCGCCATCTTGTTTTCCATTATGTTTGCAAAGGGGGAAAACTTACAAAAAGAGTTGAGGAGCTAAATTACAAGTATTCTTAAAAAGATTACAAGTAGATCTCCTCAGAGATTCTGGAGAAGTGTGCCGATAGGAGTCTGGTCAGCGCGCGACCACTCTGTCCCTTTGACGATGCGAACGATGAGATTCCCTTCTCGCCTGGTTCAGGGAATCAGAGAACAGAAGGTTGGTAGAACCCTCTTGCTGCTTCTCAAAAATCGCCTTCAATAAGGAATTCCTTCTCGCCTGGTTCCGGAGATTCCTTGAGAAGAAGGACGATGTTAGGGTATCAACACCCTGGTTAGAGAAAGCAATTCTCTAAAAGGTCTCTGAATTCGAGAACGCACGGTGCGTCGTGAAGAAGCCTCTGCTTGTGGAGTCTTCTCTCTCGATTGATCGATCTCTCTCTGTGCGTCCGTCTGCCTGTCTCCCTCTCCTTGTACCCCTGGTGGGCTATTTATAGGGAGAGCAAGGGTATAATCGTCCCTTGAAGATATGGAAACAGATTGAATCAAATCTGTTTAAATCTGGAAAGTAGCCTTGCTGCTAGGCTAGGATAGCTTCTGCGGAGCTAGAATTGGCAGGTCGGTTGATCTTCTTGATCTGTTTTGATCCTTTCCATATCGTTGGAGGATTTCCCCTGATCTTCTTACTTGTTTTAGAAGAGTCAAGAGATTGTGACAATCAACTGCTAAATTTGATCTCTGATTTGATCTTAATTAGATTTGATCTGATTGGATCCGATCTCATCCGGAGATTTGATTGGTCAAAGGTTGACCATAGCAGATCAATAGTGGCGCTGCCCGCATTGAGCTCGTAGCGGAGCTAGAGACGGTTTCTGGCGAAGTCCGAAAGAAACCCTTTGGCGGAGCTGGAAGTCCTTTGTGGCGAAGTTTGCGAGTCAACTTCTTGGCGAGGCTTTGAATGGCTTCAAGGCGAAGTTGGGTGATATTAGCCTCTCAAACGAGGCTATCCCTTTGGGCTCATGCGATGCTAAGTGTTAGCACCTTAGACCTGCTGAGGTCTGTTTAGAAACAATCCGGGTTCACTGTCTGCTTGCTGGATCAGTGGAGTCCAAGTTGCTTCTTTGTCCCTCGGAGATGGGTGAAAACTGGTCTTCAGCTCATCTGTTACTTGTCTTTTGTAAATGTCAACAAGTTTAGACATTGTTCGGACCAACAAGAATCTTGTCTTTTTTAAGTGTCAACAGGGAAGAGAAAGAAGGCTAAAAGTCCTGGTTCGGTAAGGAACGGATGCGCTCCCTAAGACGATGCATCTTGTGCTGACGTGCCTTCTCAGCCTCCATCATAGCTCGGACCCGCAGCTCCTCTTCAGGTAAAAAGGGTTTTGCGGCTAGCTGCGCTCGCAGAGATTCCAACCTAGAGGAATGAATGGACTGGCTCTCTTCAGCTCGTGCCCTCGCAGCTTGTTGCTCCTTTATTCCTTCTTAATGGTAGCAAGCTTCTTCTCATTGAGCGCAAGCACGGCTTCTGCCTTCGCAATGGCGGCCCGAGCATTGATAATAGCCTGCTCTGTGCTCTGCATAACGAGCTCGGATTCCTTCGAATCGTCAGTCAATTTCTGACATTCAGCCTGGGAACGCTCAAGATTGCTGATCTCTTCAGCAATTTGTGCTTCCACCTCCTGTCGCTCTTGTTCTTGGGCAGCAAGGAGCCTATCCAGGGTGACCTGAGCTTCATGAGAAGAGTCAGCGTTGTCCAAAGACTTCAGCTCTTCCAGGTCACTTTCCAATTGCTCCACCACCCGCAGACACGCCTGAGCAAGCGAGGGGCCTCTGGTTAATTCAATGTTCTCGGCCACGTTTCCGAGAAATGTCCGGGCAAAGCCAAAAGAGCTACTGTTGACTGAGTTTTCCTGCACACAAAATGTAGTATTTTTTTTAAGAATAGGATGTGCAAGTTCTCATTCTAATCCGCGGTAGCAGGGCTATGCGGGTCGTGATCCTCAGGGAGGGACTGCGATGGAAGCGTTAAGCAAGTTATACTCTAAAGCTTTATTTCTATTATTAGTAGTGGTATTTACAATGGATGGTATGGTATTTACAATGGGTCGGAAGAAAAGAATATGGAGAAGTTGTATTTATTCTACAAAAAGAAAAGAAAAGAAAAAGAAAGAGAACTTATCTCTTTAGTCTGCTCGCCGTTTGAACCGTTGCGATGATTTTCCTTTCCTTCGAAGGCGTACAAGCATGGCATATAGGATCGTCCGCCTTCTTAACTATGGAATAAAAAGCAACTAGGGAATAAAAAGCAACTATGAAGACCTGTTCATCGCCATAGGCCATCAAGGTCCTTCTTCGGCTAGGTAGTCTCGAAGCGATTGGTTCTCATGGAGGGCAAGACGTTAGAGAAAGAAACAATGTAGAGAACAAAAACAGAGAGAACAAGAACACAACATTAAATAGAAGAGATGAACAAATAAACATAACAAAAACAAACCTTTGAATGGATTTCATTAACAATTGAAGAAGAGTTGGCTTACACCGCTGTCACCTCAGTACAAGCATGGACTCTTTCCTCCATGAAAGCTTCCTCCACTCTCAGAATTTACAAAAGATAAACAAAAAAAAACCTAACCTAGAAGAAAGAGGAAAAACCCTAAAAATCTGAACTTTGGCCCTTTGCTGGACGCTGGACGCTGTTTACGTTGCACTGCAGGTGATATTTATAGGTGCAGAAGGCTACAGAGTCCGGAAGAAACTGCCCACGAAAATTGGGATCTAGATGAAATCAAAGTGCCGCGTTTCCGCGGCTTTTGCCGCGGATCCGCGGCACTCTGGTGGCTTCTGGCCACGCGCTTTGGCGCGTGGCCTCTCCTAGTCCGTCCACGTGGGATTTTGCTTCTGGAAGTGTGATCCTGGCTCTCCATATTAGGATTTCGAGATAACTTAGAAATCAAGTTACCTTGATCTCAATTATCCCAAATTTTCTATCCACGAATTTTAGGCTTTTATCCTCATCCTGCAAATGTTTAGGGTGGGTAGAAGTCTATCCTTCCCTCATCTTTGATAATTGCAACTTTAGCCCTTGCATAATTTCACTTTGACTCTTTGTATTTGCGCTTTTTCACCTGGGCTTCAAACATGGGCTTGGATCTGGGCTTTTGGCTCTTTAGGCTTTAATCTTTCTTTTTATTATTTCGAGGCCTGCACACAATAAATAATAAAATATTAATAATTGTGCAGAATTAAATGAATAAATATGAAAATGTGATGGTAAATATGATGATAAAAATGCACTTTTGACTACCAATCACACCCCCACACTTATCTTTTTGCTCGTCCTCGAGTAAAAACAAAGAAAAAGAAAAGTTAATCTAACCTAACTCACTTTCGTAGGAATCACGATTGCACTTAGCACGTGCAACAAGCCGTTAAACCCTAGGTTACCCTAGAGGACGAGTGTTGTCTCGTGAGGGTTTTCAGCGGATTGCACCCACAAAATCCATAAAAATAAAAATATTTGAATTATCATTGAAGAGACTAAGTAGTCTATAAGTTTTAGGATCCTCATTTTTATTCATTCTTTAAACTTAGTCTTCTTAATAAAGTTAATTGTTTTCCATTTTAGGTAAGAATTAAAATTGAATTTCTAATATAGTCTTTTTCGTTACCAAAAATCATATGCACCCTTGTGAATCTAGGAATTCCTTAACTTGGACTCTCATGCCTCATTATTATTTTTATAACATCATCTAATTTTCTTTCGTGTAAGTATCAAGGCTTCTTGAGGCCCTCATACCTAACTAATTGACTATTAGATGTGTTAATATATATATATATATATATTTTTTTTTTTTTTTTGGCATGTATAACTCATCTAATTTTCTTTCGTATAAGTATCAAGGCTTCTTGAGGCCCTAATACCTAACTAATTGATTATTAGATTTGTTAGTACATTTAAGTAATTTTTCCTTAGTTCCCTCGGACTTTCTAATCCACCATGTAGCGAACTTAAAGTCGATGACTCCCAAACCGGTTGGCTTTGGCACCAGGTGAGAAACACCCCGCGGACTCAAATTCAAGTGAACTAGGCCCAAAAACTAAGGACTTTATATTATTTACTCACCTTTAGGCATGAATACTTATGCTTCTTGAGGCACATGTATCAGCTTAATTGGTGATTTTTTTTTTTCTTTTTTTTTTTTTTTATTATGAGGCACAAGGTCTTTGTCTTAGAATCCTAGATATGCATATGGTATGCAAATTTCATTAAGGTAAAAATCAAGACTAATTATTTATTCAATTTCTCTCCTATACCTAAAAATTAAACAATTTATTTATTTTGACCAAGTTTTTAGAAATCCTAATCATGATTTTCCTAATCCTTAAAACTAACTTAGATTTCTTTCAAAAAAATAAGTCAAAATATTTCCTTTTTATAACAAATTTTTTTTTTTTTTTTAAATTTTTTTTTTATTAGCAATTTTTTTTAGTTTTTACCTATATTAGTATGTTAGTAAAGCCCACCCCCCACTTATCTCATGCATTGTCCTCAATGTATGAAATGAATGCATATATGCATGAAAAAGAACAAGGGAAGGCGGAAGTTACCTTAGGGTGGTGGTTCCGGAGGTGGTCTAATTGGTCCACGAAATGCGGCCCAATCAAGATAACAAATAATTTGGTGGAACCCACCAGAAACTTTCCTTACATAACCCACTAAAATATATGTATAATCAATTTTTAGTATTTTCACCCCATCAAATTTCCAAATTTCATAATATATTTCAGAGTTAATTGTCTCAACCTCCTTGTCCCAAAATGGAGTATGAAAGGATGGAATTATTGACTTGGACATTATAGGTGCGGGAACGAATACCGACTCAGGGAAAATGCTCAAATCAAGTAAGGGCTCAGGAGTCGGGCTAGGTTCAAGAATTGGGTCCAAGTCAAGAAATTGAAACTCAAGTCCACAATCTTCTTCCCACAATGGAATGTGACCTAATATGGATGATATCTCTTTACTTCCAATATTAAGGAATTCTAGCTCATCGCCATACAATTCTTCAAAACTAAGGTCAACATCGTCCGTCAGAATTGTACAATCAATTTCAGAAGTAAAGAGATTGTGAGAATCTAGGTCAAGTTCAATATGATCATCTAAAATGGGTGATCAATTTCATGATGAATTGGAATAGGATCCAATGTTGACTCGGGAAAAGTGAAATCAGGTGGAGACACTGGAGTCATTATTGGATCAGGAAATAAAATTGAATCATCAAGTGGAAGATCATGATCATATTCAAGCTCAAGTTCTAATTCAGGAAAGGAAAAACTTGCCAAGTTATCAAGAATTGGAGTTTCGGCAAGTTCACATGATGGTACTGAATTAGAATCTTGTTGTCCACAGCAACTTGGTTCGTCGGCTCTAAGTGAGTGGTCAATGAAAGCAGAAATGGCCGAACTGTGAGCATGTAAAGCTTGAACCATCAATCTATGTCATGATCACGGGCTAATTGAGCCTCAGTCATGGCAGCTAGCATCTCTTTATAGTCGATAGGATCATCTTGTTCTGATTGGTCTTGAAAAGATGAAGTGTCATCATGATGAAATTGTGAGTCGGTGGACTCACGCATCATCCTATCTAATATTGATGGTGATTGTTGCTGGACTTATGCATACTTATCATTTCCCCAATAGATGGTAGTCTATTATGAATTGGTGGATCTAAGTATAAATCATTGCAAGAATGTGGACTAGATGGATATGGAGGACAATTTGGTTGAGAATTAGACTCGGGGACTCGAAACCCCATGAACTCTGTGACGAGTTGAAATTATTATGGAAATTATAGTCATAAGATGGGGGGTGTGGGTTATACTCATTCGGATAAGACCATTCCGGCACACTAGATTGGTCAAAATTAGGGTATGCCGGGTTGGTAATATCCGAATAATAGTTAGGGGTGTAATATGGATTAAAATTGGAATTATTATTATATGCCATATCACACCACACAACACAAACAAACAAATAAACAAACAAAAAAGAAAAATTCTAACCTAAGTTAGGGTAGACCTAGACCTAAACGACTCCTAACTGGTTAGACTGTCCACGGGAGGTAGGGTGTAGACTTTGACCACAAGTTAATCAGCCAGGTCGGGGCAAGAGTGGTGGGAGGTTTTCCGTCAAAGACGTTCCTTAATTAAATAACCACCACACGGGCTTTCGGCCCTCAATCCCCTTCCTAGACACTGATTGGCAGGAGTCAACTTCCAACACCGTTCCCCCTTAGGATAATCTCCTATTGAGTCCGAGATGTCCCTAGGGCCAACGTCTACTAATTTTTAAGTTAGGCTTGGGTTAGTGAGTGCTCGGGATATGATTTTTGGGCTAAGGAAGGGTGATGAAATCCCCACCTTATCTTGTTAATGGGTTATGCCCTTAAGATGAATTAGTGAAAGTGTACAAGATAAATAGATAAGAATCACTCAAAGCAGAAAATCAACCAAGAGATGAATCCTATTCTACATGCAATGCGTACGTACCTTGCTTCTCCAGCACTCTTCAACAGTAAATAAAAATAATTGAAAAGACACGTGCCTAATATGCAAACGTCTAATCAATTTTTATTTTTAACAACCAATGATTTACTGTTGAATTATTAGCAATTTACAGGTGTATCACAGAACAAAACAGAATATATCAGTAAGCAGTATTTTAATTTACAGAGACCTGCAAAAAAATTCAGTGAGTAGTTCACTGCAATTGCCGCGGATCCGCGGCTATGGCCGCGTTTCCGCGGCAAAGTTGCAGGTCCTTGTGGTCTGCCTTCGAGGGCAGAGGCACAGGATAGCTATATGTCCACTGCTGCGATAAGTTCTGTTTCCTGTTCTCCAAACCTGCAAACAGAAAAGAATAAAGAATTAGTTAAAAATTAAATTTTTTTATTTTAGAGATAACTTACCGTCCCTCCCCGGCAACGGCGCCAATTTGTTTGACTGAGTTTTCCTGCACACAAAATGTAGTATTTTAGTTTTAAGAATAGGATGTGCAAGTTCTCAATTCTAATCCGCGGTAGCAGGGCTATGCGGGTCGTGATCCTCAGGGAGGGACTGCGATGGAAGCGTTAAGCAAGTTATACTCTAAAGCTTTTATTTCTATTATTAGTAGTGGTATTTACAATGGATGGTATGGTATTTACAATGGGTCGGAAGAAAAGAATATGGAGAAGTTGTATTTATTCTACAAAAAGAAAAGAAAAGAAAAAGAAAGAGAACTTATCTCTTTAGTCTGCTCGCCGTTTGAACCGTTGCGATGATTTTCCTTTCCTTCGAAGGCGTACAAGCATGGCATATAGGATCGTCCGCCTTCTTAACTATGGAATAAAAAGCAACTAGGGAATAAAAAGCAACTATGAAGACCTGTTCATCGCCATAGGCCATCAAGGTTCCTTCTTCGGCTAGGTAGTCTCGAAGCGATTGGTTCTCATGGAGGGCAAGACGTTAGAGAAAGAAACAATGTAGAGAACAAAAACAGAGAGAACAAGAACACAACATTAAATAGAAGAGATGAACAAATAAACATAACAAAAACAAACCTTTGAATGGATTTCATTAACAATTGAAGAAGAGTTGGCTTACACCGCTGTCACCTCAGTACAAGCATGGACTCTTTCCTCCATGAAAGCTTCCTCCACTCTCAGAATTTACAAAAGATAAACAAAAAGAAAACCTAACCTAGAAGAAGAGGAAAAACCCTAAAAATCTGAACTTTGGCCCTTTGCTGGACGCTGGACGCTGTTTACGTTGCACTGCAGGTGATATTATAGGTGCAGAAGGCTACAGAGTCCGGAAGAAACTGCCCACGAAAATTGGGATCTAGATGAAATCAAAGTGCCGCGTTTCCGCGGCTTTTGCCGCGGATCCGCGGCACTCTGGTGGCTTCTGGCCACGCGCTTTGGCGCGTGGCCTCTCCTAGTCCGTCCACGTGGGATTTTGCTTCTGGAAGTGTGATCCTGGCTCTCCATATTAGGATTTCGAGATAACTTAGAAATCAAGTTACCTTGATCTCAATTATCCCAAATTTTCTATCCACGAATTTTAGGCTTTTATCCTCATCCTGCAAATGTTTAGGGTTGGGTAGAAGTCTATCCTTCCCTCATCTTTGATAATTGCAACTTTAGCCCTTGCATAATTTCACTTTGACTCTTTGTATTTGCGCTTTTTCACCTGGGCTTCAAACATGGGCTTGGATCTGGGCTTTGGGCTCTTTAGGCTTTAATTCTTTCTTTTTATTATTTCGAGGCCTGCACACAATAAATAATAAAATATTAATAATTGTGCAGAATTAAATGAATAAATATGAAATGTGATGGTAAATATGATGATAAAAATGCACTTTTGACTACCAATCAGCTACGCCCAGACAAGATAAGATTGATGCATGATCGCATCGCATCGAAGAACTGCTGCACTGTACTGCGCGTCAGGAAATCCATCCTGTCATCGCCCGAAGTGTTCATCGACCCCCTTTCCATCACGGGATAAGGGATGTAAGGTGGATCTTCTCGCACCAGAGTCGTGCTGGCCGTTGACACAGCAAGAGCAAGAGTAGCCTCCGGCGCTTCTGAAGGTGCTATCTCTGCAGGAACCGCCACGGCCGATGACAGAGTAGTGAGTATGATCTCCTCAGAAACCTCGGCCAGGGCTTGAGTTGTGTGGCCCGCTGGAGGGGCACTGAACGTCAATTCCTCCACCTGAGCTCCCTCAGTTCTCTCTGCAAATTATCTCAACATCAGCCACAATGGTGAAAAGCAAAAACACTCAAGACATCAAAGCTTCCTTACCAGGTTGGAGGTCCGGAGATGTCGAACCCTTGGGTGAATCCTGCGGAGTGGAAGTCTTCCCGACTTCAGTGGTGGCCTCCTCATCATGCAGAGTGAGAATCTCCCCAGCTTCAGTGGTTGCCTCCTCTTCGGTAAAATGGAGATCCCCGCGATTTCCATAGTTACCTTCTCGGAGTCTCAACCCCTTCTAGCTGGGTCAACTCTTGCACCATCTCCTCGACATGCGAGGAGGTTGCAGCCTCGACGTCCTCAGCCAATCGTGCAACATAAAAGGAGAATGTTAAGGCCTCCTCTTCAAAATGAAAAGGGAGATCAGGTCAGAGGTGAAAAGAGTACCTTCAGCAGGAGCAACCGCTGGTGGTGACGTCGTCGCCGGCTCACACCCATGTATTTCCTCCTCCGAGATATGTGAGAATTTGCTCGGATCAGGAGGAGCGGGTTCGTCACCATAGTCGATCTCATCCTCAAAGTCGCTTTTCGTGTCGGATGAAGAAGACGACAGTTCAATGTGAGTGGCCTCGGTAGCCGGAGCCTTGCCTCTAAACACCCTAGTGGTAGGACTGGGGTCAACCATCCGAGGACTGGAAATGAAGACAGAGGGAGACCCAGGCTGTGATGCCTCATCCCTCCTCTGAGCTGAGGAAGACTCGAGCTGAGCTGAGATCCCCGGAATCTCAACATCGCCTCCGGTCATTATATCGACCTCGAGCTCCTCGGTCTCATCAGTGGCGGTGGGCCTGTCCGCAGGCTCCCCTTCCTCTGCAATCCTGAGGCTCCTGCGGTGTAACCTGTGGGCATGGACTAAGGAAGTGTCATCCTTGTCCACCTCTTCCTCCCTCGGCTCCCCAACACCAGAAGGGATGTCCGCGGATCGAGAAACTGCCACCGTCAAGCCTCTCCGAACCTTCTTTGGGGCAGGCTCAGCAGTGGAAGTAGAGCCTTGACGACGCTTGCCCACCGCCTGTCGAGCTCTGGCTAGTTGCGGCTCCGCCCTAGTTGGTCGAGGCTCCGCACTTATTGGTCGCGACTCCGCCCTTGTTGCTCGCGGCTCCTCCCTTGACCTTCTCCCGACCTCCCTCAGAGCCTTCAGATACTGCTCAACGCCTCGCGAGCGTTTCCCGGACCCCGACTTTGCTTCGAGATTTGCATTGATACTCTCAATGCATGAATACTCCGGAACAAAGTATGGTGTCTGGTTGACCTGGAAGTACAAGGTGCAGAAGCTGAAGCTCATACGGCATTTTGGCCCCTCGATAGGCAAGCGGAAAGGTTCTTCTGTCCCTCCGGCCACGCTGTAATACCAAGCCCGAGCACCTTCGAACAAATTCCCGTCGAAGGCGAGTTGGGCATTGGGATTGCCAACGTAGAGTTGATCATAGCCGAACTGACGGGCAAAACGACTCGGCATATACGGCTCGATCGTGCATGAAGTCCCTTGTCGGAAGAGTACATACCCGGGCCGAATATTGACCAACCACCAGAAGACTCCCGCGGACAGCTTCGTGAAGTCATCCGGGCCCGCAGAATTAGTAAATAGATCCCCGAAAGATGCACCAGGGATCTCGGGGAAGCAGCGGTTCAGCTGGTAGTTCGTAGCATCTGAAATGCATTTCCGGACGTAATATATGTAAGAATTACGCCAGTCCGAACTCTCCAACCGCTGCACGAAAGGGACAAAACCCTCACTCCAGGGCACCGGCGTCATCAAGGAGGGACAGTGCATCACATACCAAGCCATCAGGTATGTGTATGGCAACTCGACCCGAGGGTTGGGGCATTTCACCGTCGACTTCCCCTCTGCATCAACGATCGGCTTCCCCTGGGAGTCGACAGCCTTTCCCGTCTCACAGAAGCTGTGGGTTAACGCCCGCAACCCGCTCTGAATGCCAGCCCCCATGGCCGGGAGGGAGAAGGGCTACGGGTCTACCATAGGCCAGGAGCACCGCCGGATACACTACATCGGCGACAATGACTTCGTGTGGCAGCGTGGGCACCACACAGCGCTTCAACCATGGCATCAAGAAGCCCGCCAACAGTGCTCGATCGGAGATAGGAATCCGGGCTTGATTATGAAAGCTTTCAAAAACCATATCAGGTTCGAAACCGTCCTCGTTCGAAACTGTGGTGTAGAAGCCTTCAGGAGCCTGGGTGATCCTGTCTTCAATCTCCTCGTTGGAGCTGGGAACCAGTCGGGTGACCGGATGGTCTTTCTTGTTGACACCGTTAAACAAGTAGCTGGCCCAAGACAGCTGCTTAACTCCTCCCGACCTCAAAGTGGTTAGCTGGCCGCAAATATGGAAGTGGCATAACACTTCCCAATAAGTCTCGTACATTTAAGGAGACCTTTTCTTCATAAGGTTGAGCTCCTCGGTGGATGGGATATATTCCTCATAAGGAGAATCCCCTGTTGCCAGCCCCGAGACCTCATGCAACTCATGCAAGGCAAGGCCCATCTCTCCGACCGGGGTGAAGAATGTCCCCGTCAAAGGATTGTAACGCTCCAGGATCCCAAAGAAGTTCTGAGAACTCGGCTGGATCCCCCACTGCACGGCCCTGACTCCTGGATACAGCCCCACATGCTCCAGCAGATCTCCAAGACTGGCAAGGACGAAGCTCACCATCCTGTACCACCAATACTTCTCAGTGGTATGGACCCACCCGGGCGCACGAAACTCGACCGGATAATCACCCTCTACTTGCATGAACGAGTTGAGGAAAGTAGTGCCGAGTTTTGGTATCTCCCTGACTGGGAGATCAGACTTGCGCGACCCGGGGAACAGG
Organism: Agave tequilana; assembly: GCA_038442645.1. Classification (NCBI taxonomy): domain Eukaryota; kingdom Viridiplantae; phylum Streptophyta; class Magnoliopsida; order Asparagales; family Asparagaceae; genus Agave; species Agave tequilana. Next base: position 21,632 of record JAVJIF010009163.1, on the reverse strand, counting down.
CCGAGAACCGCCCTATCATGACTGTCATGATGGTATACCTTCTGGGAGCCCAAGTCACCGAGGGTAACCTCAGGGACGTAGCGGGAAACGTCCCATTTCATCTTCCGCGGGACGGACATGTGCTGGAGGTAAGACAGCGGGAACATCCTCTCCATGTCTGGAAGAAAGAATCTTCTATCCCCTATCTGACGGAGCCATCTATAATTTCCATCATACATGGAATAGCCGCCATCGCCAATACGATCTCCGAAGAAGAAGGCAGGCTTCTCTAGCTTGACGTGAGCATCCGTTTGGAATGCTGCATCAGTCATAAGCACCCGAAGGGTTGTCCTGTCAACATCAGAAAGCCTTTTCTTGCGCTCCTGCGACCGGTCAGCAGTCACAGGTACAGTCCTTTGCAGCACAAAGGTCAAATTATGGTCGGCACCTCCTACATGTCCAAAATGGCGATTCTTGGCGAGTAGGGCAGTAGGGTGTGGCACTGCAAAAGAAAAAGGCACTTGATCAGACATCTTATCCGAAATAAGAAGAAAAAAATACCAAGTGTCTGCAGTTCAAACGCAGAAGAGATACTGGACGCAGGAATTATCAAGTCCGCATCCAGACCTGCAAATCCACGCCCAAACGCAGAAGAGATACTGGACGCAGGAATTATCAAGTCCGCGTCCAGACCTGTGATTAGTATCCAATATTGCATATTTTATATCATATTCCCCATGCATAATACAAATAAATAAGTGATTTTTAATCCTCTTCTCTACTTATTTGCAGGTATATACTTAAAGGAGAGTTAGTCAATTAATTACCTTAATTACCACTAATTAAGGTGATTAATTAAAAGATTAAAGATAAAGCCAAATCAAATCCAGATCTAGAGAGATCCGCGCAACAAACTCAGAATCCAAGTGGTCCACGTGGATAACCACTTCCCAACTAACCTGTACCAGAAAGATCTGGACCAACGGCCCAGATCTTGCCGCGGGAACGCAAGTGGGCGCGGCAATCTAGGGCCGTTAGATCTCCGGATTTTGTGGCAACAAACTACTCTCCAGAAGCTTCTCAGATCTGCTATAAATACTGGACTATCACCTGCGAGCTGGGACTGATCAGAGAAGAGAGAGGGTTTAGTTCTAGGTTTTGTATTTTGATAGTTTTTGTTTAGGGTTTTTAGCTCTCTATGATCTTCTTCTCCCTAGATTTCATTGCAAGAGAGATTTGTATGAGAGAGAGAGCTTGTATCAACAAGGAGTGACAACTTGGAGCTATACAAGGATTGATCCATTCTCTACATATCTACTTGAGCTTGATTCTAGTTTGTCTTCTTCACTTGCTTTTATTTTGCTTTGTTACTTGCTTTGTGAATTTCTAGCAATTTAATCATGCTTTGTTTTCTTTTTGTAATGGCTAGTAGCTAATTTCTTGTTCCATGTACTAGCTAACCACTACTCTTGCTACTACTAACTCATGGGTGATTGCTTTACTTAATCTTGCAATTTGTATGTTCTTCTCTTCTCCGATGGGTTTCTTTTCATTTCTTGGCAAGAATCTTGTTGTAACTCTTCATATGATTCATGTGTGCCTCATGTAGAGCCTAGTCTTTGAACTAGTGCCTTGATGGAACATGGAGATGGAAGCACCAATATGCTAATTAGATGTACACTTCTTTATGTCGGATCTTGAATGTTGTATGTTCTACATAAGCATCCCTTGAGTGTATCTCTTGTGATTCTATTAGTGAAAGTCTATCTTGTAGGCCGATGACCATCTATGGAGGCTACAAGACAAGTCCAAGAATGAATCCCCATCATCATAGTGAGAAAGTAATTAGATCACATGCAAGACATATCCATGCCAATGAATTAACATGAGGCACGCATCACTATCACGGAGTTTAGTGAGTTTAGCAAGGTAGCAAGGTTAGCTAGTCATGGATTTCTTGCATTCCAAGTTTCTTGATTTTGATTTCTTTTTAGTTGTTAATCACAATCCAACCTCAATCTTGATTTTCTCCCAATTTCCACCATGAACATATCCACCAATTCTTTTCTTTGTTTTTCTTTAATTCTTTATTCTTTTAAACATAGAAGAAGTCTAGTTTGATGTTCTCACGTGTATCGTAACGTTTCTACACTAGCTCTCCTTGTGGTTCGACTCGGTATAGCCTTGTGCTATAGCGGAGACAAGAAAGGGTACATCAAATACATTTGCATCATAATAAAACCACCTTTCCCGTTTCAACCTGCAAATCCACGCCCAGACGCAGAAGAGATACTGGACGCAAGAATTATCAAATCCGCGTCCAGACCTACAAATCTGTGTCAAGGTGAAAGAAACGCAAGGATCAAATCCGCGTTCTGCAAACCAAAAAATTTTAAGTGCTTGGACTCAGGTGCCAGATTCATCAAAATCGGCAGCTGATGGCACAGAACGCAAGGATCAAATCCGCGTTCTGCAAACCAAGAACGCGTCCGAACCCTTCACAATTAGAAATATTCTAAGTGAAGGATCCGAAGTGCAGAGCCCACTGGCACCAGGACGTCAAACCCGCGCCTCGGTTATCAACTCAAAGACTGCGTCTGAGACCGCGTCTGAGAATCAAACCGGTTCATATCCTGTGTTAATGGTTCTCCTCCAAAAAGATGTCTTTTAGGGTTCCTCAAACTTCCAGTAATGGTGAAGTTTAACCTAAATGGCATTTTACCTCGGAAAACAACGCCCTGCGCAGAGGAAGCGCCCCTTTGGGCCTCGGCGACGGTCGCCTTTGAGGACGATGCGGTTGGCTTGGTCTTGGGTGCCATCGCTAGTTCGAAAATCCAGTAATGGAGATGAACCGTTCAAAAATCCAGTAACGGAGTTGAATAGTTCAAGAGATGAACAGAGAAAAAAATTCTCTTTCTTAATTCTCTAAGCAAGTGCGTTCGGAGAAGAAGAGATGTCTCTCCAACTGTTGCCTTTTATAGGCACAAGGATTCGCGAAGATACGCGGCGTGTGGCCCGATAAATTCTGCAGCGAATCACCGCTTGACGCGTGGCATCAAATCATTTTTGAACAGGGAAGATCATGCGCCACGGCTCCGCAGCGAGTCATCATTCGACACGTGGAGCAGTTCATTTAATGAACCGGGAAGTCCGCGCGCCTGAAGGTAAAATCCCGCCGGTTCCCCAGGCCAGCTGGCAGCGTAATGATGACATGGCACGGATTCGCACCCGACGGCCACGTCTCTTCAATGGTCGTGCCCCGTCAGCACCACCATAAATGCACCCAGAAAGTCGCGTTGCGCTCAGAAAATCGCGTCTTTATTAGAGGTGCGTCTTTCCTAAGTCCGCGTCCGTCCAAGCGGGCCTAACATCGCGTCTGCCTTATGGAAGATCAGTCGCATTTCCATTGCCAAAGGACGCACCCTATGGAAGTCGCGTCTTTAAAGCAGTACCATCTCTGCTTTTCAAAAGGAACCTGCGTTCGGCCTCCCGCTTCTACAAATCAGTTCAACAGTACACTGGCACAAGCAGAAGACCAACCACTCTTGGCTTAAAGCACACCCACGACAGACTTAAAAAGCAATCGGGGAGGTTTAGACTGTATATCTAGACACTCAAACACGATCAACTCTGGTGGTTTCAAAGAGTTCAACAGTACACTCACGAAGACCAATTCCAGATAAGATCAACCCGGAGCATCAACAGTCCAGTCATGAAGGTGAATTCAGCTAGAGTCCAAAGTATTTCGAAATCCGTTCCAGTTAACTGCGGAATATCAAAAACTTTGGAGGGGGTTCTGTAGGCTGTCTAAAAGTCACTAAAAGACAAGCCAATAAAAGCAGAGTCTCAAGTTCTAGACGCGTCGGCTCGACACCCGCGTCTCAGCATCAAGGCGCGTCGGCTCGACACCCGCGTCTTAGCAACAAGGCGCGTTGGCTCGACACCCGCGTCTCAGCATCAAGGCGCGTTGGCTCGACACCCGTGTCTCAGCATCAAGGCGCGTTGGCTCGACACCCGCGTCTCAACATCAAGGCTCGTTGGCTCGACACCCGCGTCTCAGCATCAAGGCGCGTGGGTCTAAACCCGCGCCTCAGTTGTAACCACCCGGATTACGGGGCCAGTCACCGCACAAGTAGCGGGAAGTGGCCCCTCATCGTGGAGCGTTTGTAGGGGGCACGTTCACCCCTGGGAACTCTATAAATAGCCTTGTTTGCATCAACAAGGGGGGCGGTAAAAAAAAAAGAAGAGGATCAGGCATCAAAGAGGAGATCATCAACAAAGAGAGAGAGAAGACTCTTCGTCAAGCTTGCTGCGTACGAGCTGCTCTTCGCCTACCTTCTCTTTGAGAGTTTTGGTAGACAGAGCTGTGTTACTCTTTCTACCAGCCAGAGAGAAGATCCCCCGACGGTCCCGACGGTCATCTGGTCAACGGAGAACAAGACTCACTCTCCACCGCCACACGAAGAACCCAGCATTAAACAAAGGGAGGATTCAAGACTCAAATCCTCCCTCCCTTGTAACCGGAAGGAAAAGTCTGGTTGTAATAGTTTCATTTGATTTAAGGAATCTTTACACCCGCTTCTTTCTCTTTTTCCGGCGCGTACACTAGTTTTAGTTTGTACTAAACTATTTTAAAATCATTATTTCTAAAAGCTTTTACCCTTACTAGGGGATTGGTTGGGTGATCATACATTATTTTGTTTAAATGACTATTTTTGACATATGCATGTGGGTGGTGATTTCAATGAGTTATACACATGATTCTCAAGATAATTAATTTTTGTATACTCATTTTATTTATCTATATATGTATGCTCTTTATTATGAATAGTATTTCAATTGACATACATACATATATATGATTTGGTTGATTTTGCATGTTCCGTGCATGTTCTATGCATGTTTTAACACAATCTTCTTTTTGCATAAATTGAATATGCTTTAATGTATAATTTGATATCACCTTCAATTGATATTATCACTTTCAAAGCTTATGCATTAATTTGTGATTATTTCAAAAAGGAGGAAAACTTTCTTGATTTAAATTTTAATTGTATCTTATTCTTATTTTTTGAGAAAAATATTTTAATAGCTCATATTTTTGTATCGATTACCACAATTGGTATCTATTTTTCAAATTGTTTAGTATCTCAAAATTGTTTTTCACTTTCTATTTAATTGGTATCATGTTTAAATCTTCAATTAGTATCAAAATTGTTTTACAAATGGTATCTATGTTGGTGTCAAAATTGTTTTAAATTTTCAATTGGTATTTCTATTTTTTCAATTGATATCCATATTTATTTTACAATTGGTATCTTACAATTATTATCCTTTCAATTAGCATTCTTGTTTGGTTTTACAAATAGTATCTTAGTAAATTAAAATTTTATTTTATTTTCAAATTTGGTTTGATACTTATTGCCTATATGTAAGGGGAGCTAACATAACGTCTCACTATACATAAATTAATGATGAATGTGTTGTATAAAGAAGAGATTGACCTCTCTTCTCTATAACATGTACATGTATATGGGGAGCTTAACATCTCCATCTATACATTGTATATTATGCTTATATAGATTAGGGTTTAGTCGCCCTTCTCTAACTTGACGTCTCTTCTTCTCTTCATAGATTTGTATCGTATATATCTTTATTATATTTTCTTTATCCCTTTGTTGATGAGTTGATAAAAAGGGCAAGAAAAATTAGAGTTTATATATGCATGTTATGTTTGTGTTTATGCATATGTTTGTTATGTTTGTTGGTATCTATGAGTTTATATTGAATATTTATATGATTTATGTTATGTGTGAGTTAAGGGGGAGCTTTTACAAAGCCTATCTTTAATCCATGCATATATAACTCCATGAGTTTTGTTATCATAAAAAGGGGAGATTGTTGGGCCCAAAAACCCATCGCTCCAGCTTTGATGATGACTAAATCATATAGTTATAGTACTAATGATCTTGTTGTGTTTAAGTTTCAGATATTGATCAAGATCTTAATTGGTATTTAGTTTCTTTGAAGCTAACACATGGTAACTCAAGAGCTCAAGCTTATAAAACATATCTAGTATTCAAGATGGAGTCTAGCTCGGAGAATCAAGTTTGTATCAAGTCCACTTTGAGTACAAGAAGACTTATCTAGAGTTTGTAAGTTTAGATCTCTTGTAAAGAATAGATTAGTTTTGATTGCTCAAGCTTACACATACACAAAAGTTTAATTTCGGTTTAACTAGTTTCCATTTTGTATTTTAGTTTTAAATCAAAAACAAGTTCATATCATTTTATTTGTGTACCCTAACACTATTGAGCTTCAAATATATTTGAACAAATTGTTTTTTTATTTATGATGTTTGGGAAATCTAGTTTTTATTTAAAAGTTTGGTTCTCAAAAAATACGGTTTTAGTTTAAAGATAAAAATTTCTTTGCCTCAAAAACAAGTTCATGTTTGCAATATGTGTTGATTTTTTATCACATATATTTGTACTTCAATAGATTAACATGAACTTATTTGTGAATTTATTAGGATTTACTGAGGTTTAGAAGGGATTTAAAAAGATGTTTAATGATTCATATTATGTGGTTTTTGGGCTAAGCCGATCGATCGCACGATCGACCGACTACAGAGCACATTTGTTCTGTCAGTCGACCGAGCAGTTGATTGACATATACCAATGTGCATAGCCCAGGAGACTTAGGAGATCAGCTGACCGACCGGTCGACCGACTATCCTGTAGAACTTGGGCTTCAACGGTCGACCGGCCAGTTTACCAAAAATACCCAATGGTCAAGAATATGATCATAGATGGTCAACCGCCTGGTCGACCGACCGGTCTCTCTGACTTGTGTTTTGAGCCTAACAGCTAATTTTTATTTTGGCCTATATAAATGAGTTTTTGGCCAAATTTTTACAAGTTTTTGAAGAGCAATATTTTACATTCTACAGAGTTTTTAATAAAGTTTTTAAAGAGTTTTTGAGTTCTAAATCTATACTATACTGGGTTTCAAAGTTTTGAAAATCAAAGAAAACAAGTTTTGGGAAATTCTAGTTTCAAGTTTTCAATTTTCATATCATTCAAGAAGTTTTTTTCAAGTATTTTCTTTTGTGTTTTATTTCAAAATCTTTTTTTTCTCACAAGCTTGAGCTCTTCACTACCAAATCTATCCTTTAGGATCTTGGATTGTGAGAGGTGTTGTTTGTGATCTTTGTGATCACCAAGTGTTGTAACCACTCTTTTACTTTGTTCTTAAGCTTTGTGCCTTGGCTTTGTGCCTTCTCTCTTGTGTAGAGGTGATAACTTTGTGCATAGGCTTTATGCCTTGGCTTTGTGCCTCCTCTTGTATAGAGGATTGAGTTTGTATCCTTTATGGAGTCCTTAGTGGAAATAGTAGAAATCCTTCTGGATGAAGGCAGGGACGTAGAGCTTGGTGCTCGAACCTCGAAACATATTCTTGTATTTGCATCAAGCTATCTCTCTAAACTCTACTCTCTTTATATCTTATATTACTACTATTATTCATTTACACATGTTTGATATTGTTTGTGTGCTCACTTGTATCATTCCAAGAGAGCTATTGAAGCAGCTCAACTTTTAATCTAGAAGAATCTTGAGGAGCAGTTATAGAGCCCTTCACTGAGAATTTGGCTTTACTCTTTGGATATCTATTGTGATAGTCTAAAAGTTTAATTCCAAATATTGACCATTAGATTAGCACTACAGCTATTCACTACTCCTCTAGGTATACTTTTAGATTGTCGACAGCTGACTGATACAGGATGTATCAGCTGTCAACAATCGAAGTGGGTTGTCGGAAGTCAGCTTCGAAACAAAGAGAACATTAATCTCTGTAAAGCCCTATAAACATCCCCTTCTCAGGACCAGTCGACAGCAATATTGAGCTGTTAATAGCTCTTTTAAGCTGCAAAGTTAGAGACAGAAAACATAAGATTTTGAAACGTGTTAAAAAGACATTTGTATAGAACTTGTATAGGGTAATTTGTGCAAGTGTGTGAATCTTGATCATCAATTCAACACCAAAACTTAAACATTTTAATTCTTACAGATGGTTGTACTCCTTCAAGTCTTTATCAAGAGAGCTTCTCCAAATTTTCAAGCTTTTATCGTCCGAGCTTGAATCCCTTCCTTGAATCAACTTGATCACTGTATAACCTTTCTTTAAAGGAAGAAAGAACCTAATTTTCTCTTGAACTCTGTAAGCTTAAATACTAGAATTTGATTAGTACTAAATGACTTCATGTGGTTTGTAATTATCAAAACAAAACTGAGGATTGTACCCTTGGGCCAACACTTTCAAAACTGCTTCAACTGATATACAAAAAAGACTACATTGATATACTACTAAGAAGTTTAAGCCAGTATTTGGTGCTTGTGACTGCTGTATAGGAATGGCATTGTCATTTTCCCTGATGGGAGAAAATTAGAGAATTATCGTGTAGCAAGGGCTAATAGGTCGTGTCCGCGAGGAGAGATGCGATGCAAGCTTTTTGGTATTTTGGGGAAACAAATTTTAGTTTTTACATTTTCTATATGAAAAGAAGATGGAGAGTAAAAAAAGTGATTTAAAGAAAACTTAAGATTTAGAAAAGGCTTTGGAGAAGATGATTTTAAGAAGCTTGAAAGTGATCTTGGTTGTATTATTAAAAGAGAAGATTCAGGCTCACTATTTTATTATTCCACTATGTATTTTCTCTTGAAAGTGTTGATGCCTCAACTAGATCATAAGCCAAAGTTAAGACTTGATTTTTGATTCATTCAAGGAAAACAGATAAGATTGATTTTGGAAAAGTTTACTTCTTTTTGAAACAGTTCTTAAATGGAATGTTAAATCATCAGGATTTTCTTAAGTATGAAATAAAAACCAGTTTAAGACTTGCCTTCAAAATTGAAGGTTAAATAAGTCCTTACCCACCTCATGTGCCTTCAAGAACACTCGCCAACATGCAAGGCTTTAAGTTAGGCATTCATATGATTCCGTTGAGTTTTTTTTTATTAAAATCGATCAAGAAGAATACTTACAGAAGAAGAATGTGAGCCCAAAAATCGATTTAGTTACTCATATTAGAATAAAAATACAAAGATAAATGAAAGCAAACATACTAGCAAAGTGGAGATGCAGAAAAGTTCGTCGAATCTTTATTGATGTCACTTCAGCTTCATATTACAATCTCTCTTTCTCTCTCTCACTTTATTTTTGAACTAAACTATAAATGAAAAATTGAAATGCAACTTCTTATTAACTATCTAACAACGATCCTAAACCTTAAAAAAATAAAAAGAATTTACTCCTAGTCTTCGTCCCTCTGCCTCTAAGCATGTAGGTATTTATAAGAGAAATAGGATAGAAGAGAACGTAGGAAGATAGGGGGAGCAAACGCTCCCCCAGATTCAAAGATAAGGCCGCAAAAACGCGGCTTTTGCCATGTTTTCATGGCAAAATCCAAGCCTTAGGGCCAGAATCAAGTGGTCGTGTGATCGTCCATCTGTCCCATATCCTTTTACCCTTTTGTGAATTTGTTTAGATGAAGAGATATCTTTTTATCTTTAACTCAATCGATAGGGTCTTCAAGCAACCCATTTTTCTCTTAAAATTACATGATATTATCTTATCTGATATATCCTGTTTTCAGATAATATAGCTTTTAGAACCTTTGAATTTGAATTGATTCCCTTTCTTTTGAATTTCTGGATTTAATTTGGATAAATCTGTCAATCTCTCCCTTTTCTTTTTAATTACACTGCACACCATTAAACATGAGAATACACTAAATAGCAGAGTTTTATTAAAGAATAAATGAAAAAAATGTGACACATATGGTATGAAAATATGTTATGCGCGTGTACGATCACACCCCCACACCTATCTTTTGCTCATCCTCGAGCAAAACAAAAACAATCTATCTATTTTCGTAAGAAACATGATTGCACTTAGCATGTCCGACAAGCCGTTAAACCTCTAAGTTATTCCTAAACGACGAGTTTTATCTTGTGAGGGTTTTCATTAGATTACACCCACAAAATCCATAAAGAAAGAAAAAAATGTTAGTATTTTCAAAAAATATTTTGAAAAAGAGAAAAAATATTTGAAGTATTATTGTAAGAGTTCAAGTAATTTATAAGTTACAAGAAAACATAATTTTCATTTCAGAACTTAGTCTCTATTCAAAACTTGTTAAATCAAGGTAAGGAGTTAAACTTGTATTTTCATCTTGTGATTACTTTGCACTAAATTATATGCACCTTCGTGATCGTGAAATTTTGACTAGGGGTTCTTTAACTCTAACTCTATGCCTTATTTTCTCTTTTTAATATTTTTGGTGGTATTATTCTTAATTCTATTAGGCTTTCTAATCTGCCCATGTAACGAGCCTTTAGTCGGTGACATCCATATTGGATGGTCTTAGGGCATCGGGTGAGAGAACACCCCAAAGACTTAAGGACTTAAGCAAAGAAGGCCACAAAATTAAAATTTTTATTTATAAGATGTACCACTTTTAGGCATGAATACATATATTTTATAAGGCACAAATACGCAGCTTAATCAAAGAATTTTTGATATATGTGTAAATTTTTTTTATAAGGCATAAGAATCTTTATTTGAACCCTAAGTATGTAAGTGTATAAATGTGCATATTTCATCAAGGTAAAGATCAAGACTAAATTATTTTTTCAAGTTTTCTTTCTAATCCTATAAATCAAACAAATAATCATATTTAGACCAAGTATAGGAAATCCTAATTATGATTCTAATTCCGTAAATTGACTTAATTCTTACAAAAAAAATGTCAAAATATTGTTCTCTTTCCAAAAAGTTTTTTTCATATATATATATATGTATATATATATGTATATATATATGTATATATATATGTATATATATATATATTATTAATCATGTTAGCTCTCTCCCATACCTATCTCATACATTGTCCCCAATGTATGAAAGAAATGAGTAGATGCATGAAATAAAATGTAAAAAAGGTAAAGTTACCAAAACGTTGGGTCGAAAAGACCCATAGCAGTTTCATTTACCGGCACCAATTTCAAGAAAGGTTTACGCGTTGACCATTTACCTTAAAGTCATTCTCATTCTTTGTGTCACTGATCTCAATAGCACCATGTGAAAACACGGTCTTTATAATGAATAGCACAATCCATCTTGATTTCAATTTCCCTGGAAAAGATGAAGTCTCGAATTATAGAGTAAGAATTTTTGTACGGAGACAAAAAAATTTCTCATGATAAACTTATCATAAAAACTTTAACCCTAATTTTATTATTTTAGCATTCTCATAGGCTTTATTTTTCAACTCCTCAAGTTCAGAAATTTGCAATTTCCGAAAGTCACCGGCCTTATCTAAATCGAAATTTAGCTGCTTTATGGCCCATAAAGCTCGGTGTTCGAACTTAACAGGAAAGTGACAAGCCTTTCCAAAGAATAACCTATATGGAGACATCCCTAGAATTGTCTTGAAAGCAGTCCTATAGGCCCATAAGGTATCTACCAGTTTGGTGGACCAGTCTTTTCTTTTTTGGTTCACAGTCTTCTCCAAAATAAACTTAATTTATTTATTGGAGACTTCTACCTGCCCACTAGTCTGAGGATGATATGGTGTGGACAGTTTGTGAGTTATGGCATACTTTCGCAGAAGACTTTCGAAAGATTTATTGCAAAAGTGGGTATCATTATCACTGATGATAGCACGAGGGTTCGAAGCATGAGAAGATGTTCTCTTTAAAAACTTGATGACAATCTTGTTGTCATTAGTTTTGATTGGAATGGATTCCGCCAACTTGGAATGGATTCCGCCCACTTGGACATATAGTCCACAGTAACCAATAAGTATTGGTTCCCAAGTGAATTAGGAAATGGACCCATAAAGTCGATGCCTCAAACATCAAATAGTTTTATTTCTAGAATTGGGTTAATGGGCATCATGTTTCGCTTAAAGATCCTTTCTACTATTTGGCATCTATGGCACATCTTACGAAACTCAAAGGCATCTTAGAACAAAGTGAGCCAATAGAACCCACTTTGTAGCACTTTTTAGGAGTTTTGTAAGAACCAAAGTGTCCACCGCATGCAAGCTCATGACAAAAAGACAGAACGCTCTTAATTTCCTCATCAGGAATGCATCTCCTAATGATTTGTCGGAACAATACTTGAAAAGATATGGTTCCTCCCAGAAGAAATACCGGATTTGAGATAAGAATCGGAAGATATCTTGTTTAGACCAATGAGATGGAGTTTGATTCGTGACTAAGTAGTTTACTATGTTAGCGAACCAAGGTTCCCTAAAGGCAACCAAGACTTGTTCATGAGGAAAGTTATTATTGATAGGCAGTTCATTACATGGTGAGTTTGGGATGCGCGAGAGATGTTTAGCAACGATATTTTCTAACATCTTTCTTATCTCGAATCTCGAGATCGAATTCTTAAAGAATCAAGATCCAACGAATTAGTCGGGCCTTAGCATCTTTCTTCGCCATAAGGTATCTTAGCGTAGAGTGATCAGTGAAAATGGTGGTTTTGGACCCAAGTAGGTAAGGATGAAATTTCTCTAATGCAAATACTACAGCCAAGGATTCCTTCTCGGTTGTAATGTAGTTTAATTGCACATCATTGAGAGTCCTACTTGAGTAGTAAATCACGTACTACTTGTTATCAATGTGTTTTCCTAAGACAGCGCCTATAGCAAAATCAGAAGCATCGCACATGATTTCAAATGGCTTTAACCAATCACAGAGATGATTGGTGTAGAAATAAGCTCATTTTTCAGCTTCTCCCAAGCATTAAGACATCCACTGTCAAAAGTGAAGGACATCCACTATCGAAAGTGAAGGACACGTCCTTAGCTAAAAGATTAGTTAAGTGTCTAGCAATTTTGCTAAAGTCTTTAATGAACTTATGATAAAAATTAGTATATCCTAAAAAGGATCGGATATCTTTAACACACTTCGGCACCGGGAGTTTAGCTATGACATTAATCTTAGTTTTATCCACTTCAATTCCATTCTTAGAAATTTCATGACCCAAGACAATTCTACGTCTTACCATGAAGTGGCATTTCTCCCAGTTTTGTGTCAGATTTTTCGGCACAACGTTAGAGGACGAGTTCGTGATGGTGAAGATATTGACCGAATGAGTCTCCATAAATGGAGAAATCATTCATGAATATTTCCAAAAAAATTTCCACCATATCAGAGAAAAGACTCAACATGCAACGTTGAAATGTTGAGGCATTGCACAAGCCAAAAGGCATTCGACGATAAGCAAATGTCCCAAATGGATATGTGAAAGTAGTCTTTTCTTAGTCCTCATAAGCAATGAGAATCTGATTATATCCTGACTTACCCTCCAAGAAACAGCAATACGCGTGGTCAGCCAAACGTTCAAGTATTGGTCAATGAAGGGAAGCGGGAAATGGTCCTTACGAATTGCTGCATTTAGCTTCCTATAGTCGATGCATTCATATGGTCCGTGAGGTTCTTTTCATTAAAATCGATCAAGAAGAATACTTATAAAAGAAAAAGAATAGTGAGCCCAGAAAACTGATTTAGCTACTCATATTAGAATTAAAATACAAAGATGAACTAAAGCAAGATATACCAGCAAAGCAGAGATGCAGAAAAGTCCGTCGAATCTTTATTGTTATCACTTCAACTTCATATTACAATCTATCTCTCTCTCACTTGTTTCTAGATTGAACTACAAATGAAAAAATGAGATACAACTTCTTATTAACTATCCAATAATGATCCTAAATCTTTAAAATAAGAATAAGAATTTACTCCTAGTCTTCGTCCCTCTGCCTCTGAGCATGCAGGAATTTATAGGAAAAAAGAGAGCAAAGGAAGATAGGGGGAGCAAACTGTCACCCTCTGCTTCCCAAAATACGGAATATAGGTATACGACGATTGCCAGCAGATACTCACGAAGAGTGAAATCTCTTTCATGAGTATCTTAGGCTATTAATAACGAGCAGGATAACACACATATATGCATATACAACCAAGAGCAGGGATAAAAGCACATATATGAAATACTGAATCATATACGATATCATCCACCATCTCTGAATAAGACAAGCCAAGAAAGAAAAAAAACTGAACTCGCAACATAATAACTGAACCAGAATATGATCTACGATTAACTCTCTATACCGTCTTTCTGATCTAAATACTGAAAAATAATAATGTTCGTCAGAAGCGAACCAGTAAGAGTACACAAAGAGAAAAGAATAATAGAGAAGAGAATATGAAAAATGTAGTAACAACACGAGTAGGGCATATGAACAATATGTTTGACAATATTGAGAACTGAAAGTAATAACAATAACAGGAATAATCGAGATGATAGATCATGTACAAGGAGACCGTGCATGCACAGTGTGACATGTATATAATGAATATGAGATGTCCTGGACGAGTAATTGTTGTGTACTATAATCACAAGAACACGAGATCACAAGATAAAATAACATGATAAGTTTAGGAACATCAAGTAATCAGGATAATACATGTCTCATCTGTCTTAACTGTCAGTATCACAAAAATATATGTCAGGTACTAGATCACGTGAAGATAATGCAGGATATGATATAAGTACATATGTCTAGCATTTTATTAACCTTATACTAATGCAACCATCCTGTGCCCTATCCCACAGGATAATTGCATATCAAAAAGCGATGTGTTAGTGGATCCTGATAGCAGGAAGAAACAGTTCACTGTACTCAAGTATCATGTAACATGTAATAACTGGTGCGCGCATAAATAACAAGATCACGTGTGGTATCCAAATCTACAAGGGGTCGCTCTTCCAAGCACACCTCCCTGTATTATTCCTGTTCCCAGTCTCCCCAGTAACCCGGCTTGGTTAATTTCATTAATCAATACAAATGTAAAAATAGTGCGTGACTCAGTGTATATAATCCAGAAACAATGTCATGGATATCAGTGTCACATAGTGAAATAATATATGTCAAGATTACGGGACAATGCAGACAGTGGCAATATCTAGTGACAAATATATGGTTGTGCAAGTGATACCAGATACATGCAAAATAGTGCAGGTGATGTCAGATAAATATAAGGTAGTGCGGGTCATCCAGTATGTAGTCCAATGGTCATAGAAATCTTGTCATGATCAAAAGTATTACACTCCAATAAATATTCTCGAATAATTCCTCAGGATGTAATGGTCAATTTTCTCGATTAATTTTTAGTAGTATCAGGATCACAATAATTCCTTAAAATCTTAAACGATCAAGATAGTCATTGCATCCGATTATCATAATAATTATCCTCAAACAATCTAGGTCATACCGTTAATCACAATCAAAATAGGTGTACATGCCAGGATCTATCATATACAAGAAAATCATGTCAATTTTAGTTGGATGCATGCATGTACAGGAACAAAGATGCAAACATGATATGTAAGGTAATGAAACATGATCACAAGATGGTATCGGTAATAATATCAAGAATAAAATAATTAGTCATATAATCGGAAGAAAAAAAGCTGATATGTAAATATAATCACAGGACAGTGTTGAAGATCAAGCGATATGATAACCATAATTTATAATTAAGAGGCAAACTTAAGATCAAAACGAAAGTCAACGAAGAGAGAATTGTGTACACTTGCCTAATGTCATTGGAACCTGATTTTTCATAATGGCAATCTGCACTAAGCAAGATTCACGACCTAAATATTATATGAGTTAATTAGAAACTTGACATTTTCTTTATTCAAAGATAAGTTGAATGAGAATGTAATTTTTACTATTTATTATAATTTTGGTTGGTCAATATTTTCAAATAATTCAATTTTTGAATTTTACCAACCATTTAAAAATATAATTCATGATAAAATACATGCATAAACTAATAAATTAATGTATAATATTAACATATTACTAGATTATGAATTTTACATTTTTTGTGATATTTAGAAATTTATTACACAATTTTAAATAAACAACCATTAATTAATGATTATGACAAATATTTAATTTCATGTTATTTTAAGTAATACTACACCCAAAATAATTTTAAAAGTCCCAAATTTAGTTTGTGATTTTTGTGAATTTTTGAAATTTTCTGAGTTTATTTCAAATTTTTCTGAATTAAAATAAGCCTAAAAATCAATAAAAAGCTTAACGGGAATGTTTTCTACCGTAACGGGTCTGCTAAAGTAATGGGTATGGGTCTGGGTATGCTATAGTGTCGGGTCAGGTTTTCTACAGTAACTATTCTGAATTTTATTTCTTTTTCTTTTCTTTTTATTTTTCTTTTTTTCTTTTCTTTTCTTTTTCTTTTTCTTTTTTTATTGGGGTCGGGTCTAATCCTGGTCTATAAAATAGACCTAAACCTATTCAGGCTGGGCCTAAACTGGCCTGGCCTGACCAGGTCCAGGCCGATCTGGCCTGGCTCGGCTCAGTCAGAGCCTAGCTGAGAGCAGACAGGTTTTATTTTTGATCATAAACAGAATTCTAAAATCAATTAAAAATTATGAAAATTAGGAGACATGTCTAGGTGTCCCTATATATTTTATTAAAATTTTAGAATAAGTTTTTCATGGTGAAAATTAATGGTGTTAACCAGTGTATACTACGTGTTCGATGAAATGCCAAAGAGAATTAAATCTACAAAAATACGAAATAACTTACCCACAACGCTCCCTTCAGTTTGAAATCTTCTTCCCCTCATCCAGCACTTCAGAGTCTTGGGAGAAAAAGTACCCATGCTTACGCAAGGGATGTGCACTAGCTTGGTCGGTTTCTAATGCAGATCGTTGAGAAGTCGGAGGTTACGGAAGTGGAGGTCGATGATGGCGAACTCGGCGGATCTCCCGGATGATGCCAGTGGCTCGACGAAAGCCATGGAGGTGTCGTGCCCCACTCCAGCGGCACTGCAGGAAGGAGAACGAGGAGAGGAGGGCTCGGCAAGGATATGGCTTACCAGAGAAGATCGTGGAGTCAACGAGATCCGGCGCGTCGGCAGAGAGAGCACAACCAAGGGCATGAAAACTACTCGGCGAAGGAATGGGAGGAGAGCATAACGAAGGGGATGGAAGAAGAATGCGCGCGTGGTGTCGAGGAGGTGGGAGGTCATAAGCGCGGCAGAGTTGGATAGGTGCACTCGGTGATGGAGGCGGAGCTCCGAGCTTGGTTGAAGAAGCCACTGCAAAGGGGTGTTACGACCATGGTAGGGGTTGTTGTGAGTGTTGGGTGATGGCCCCTGGAAGGTTATGCGCACACGGGGAGGAGAGCGAGAGGGGAAGCCATGGAGGTATTTATAGAGTTAGAGGGAGAGAAGGAGGGTGTGTGTGGTTAGGGAGAGATGGGGAGAGGGGGAGTGTACATGTGTGAGAGAGAGTGCAGGTTAGAGAACACGGGGGACGTGAGAGAAAGGAGACGACAAGTGGAGAAAATGTGAGAGGAAGTTGGGTGCAGTAGATGGAGAACGTGGGTTTGCAGGTGAAGGAGAAGATGGGCAGCTAATGCTTAAATAAATTATGTGTGGATTAATAGCACAAGGCCAAGTGGCCAAGTAGTATAGGCGTGCGAATTTGGGAGGCAAGTCATGTTCGAAACCTGAAAGAATTATAGGAGTTTTCTTTTGTAGAATAAAGGATGAAGAAGAAAGGTTCAATATTTATGTGGCCTTTCACTATCACACGCCAATGTGGCAAAGTGGTAGAGGTTTGAGGATTTAGATGAGGAGGTGGTCATAGGTTTAAAACCTGTTATCAACATGTGAGTTTATTTTTATTTTTATATTTATTTTTATTTTAATTGCATTTTTCTTTTGAGTAAATATTTAATCATTAATTTTTTTGGATTAAACACTTAAAAATTCAGAAAAATCATCAAAAATTCTCAAAAATAGAAAATGTCATCCTAAATCTTATTATGAAGTTGGACCCCTAAAATTCATTCCTAGTTGCTAATTAAAAATCCAAGAGTCAATCTATGACACAAGTCGATTCGAATTGATATTCTTCTCCAATAATTTTCAAAAAATTTAAAAAAATTTAAAATATTGGGAAATGATATTTTGATTTGAAATGGCCTCAATTTGACTACCAGGATGACTAATTGGGTATCAGATACCAGTATTGACATACATATATTGGGAACCAAGAGTTAGACAAACGCTCCCCCAGATTCAAAGATTAGGCAGCAGAAACGTAGCTTTTGCTGCATTTCTGCAGCAAAATCCTAGCCTTAGGGTCAGGATCAAGTGGCCCTGTGATCATCCATCTATCCCCTATCCTTTTATCCTCTTGGAATGTGAATTTATGTTCTGAATTTGACGAGATATTCTTTTATCTTTAGCTCAATCGATAGGGTCTTCAAGTAATCTGTTTTTCCTTGAAATTACATGATATTATCTTATCTGATATATCCAGTTTCAAATAAAAGAGCTTCTAGAACCTTTAGATTTGAATTAATCCCCTTTCTTTTGAATTTCTAGATTTAATTTGGATAAATCTGTCAATCTCTCTCTTTCTTACTTAATTATATTGCATGCCATTAAACATGAAAATACATTAAATAGCAGAGTTTTATTAAAGAATAAATGCAGAAATGTGACACATATGGTATGAAAATATTTAATGCACCTGTACGATCATTCCTCTGTTGATTCCCGACATTCCCATCATCTGAACTCATTGGCTACAAGAGAAAGTAAGCAATGTGGTTAGTCTTTGCAACTTTCACCATGTTTCATTTCTAAAATGAATAAGAGTTGAGAATTAGTACTGCACATACTTTAGCAAACCATTGAACTCTTTCGAACCCTGAAAAGTCTTAACTAGTTGACTAATTGATTCTTGATGAATTTCAAATATATCACTGCCACCTATCTGCTCATCATCCCACTCATCAGTCCACTATCTAGTTTGACATTGACTTAAGAAATTAAATAAGTTAAAGTGTATTAAGTGTGATATTCCTGGCTTTGATCTCTCTGGCCTTGAAAACCTGACATATGAGGGTTGGTTCCACCTTTAATATTGGTGACCAATTAGAACTTAGAGCCTCCATGGATGTGCAGATCTATGTCCCTTTCCTATTGCAACTCCCCTTCTCATAAAGTACCTCTACTCTTGTATGTGCCTTTTCTTTCTTGATTTGGTGCAATATTATTGTCTCTACTCAATTTTGTACCATGCCCTCTCCCTCTAGACATTCTTGGCTGTCAATGGGTCAAAGTTTAGATGTAAACTATATGTGTAAGTAAGAAGTATGTGCATATTTAAAGATTTTTCATTGAAAATCAAAAGTGAAAAAACTTACAAAATTGAGGAGAAGATTACAAGTAATTGTACAAAAAAAAATGAAAAATTATAAGTAGAACTCTCCTTGAGATTTCTGAGGAAGTGTGCTAGTATAAGTCTGATCAGCGTACAACCATTTTGTTCAGTTGACGATGCGATCGACTGCGTCTTAAGGATTCCTTCTCGCCTGGTTTGGAGATTCCTTGAGAAACGAAAATCCCAAGGTATTAGCATCCTGAATTTAGAGAATGATTCTCTGAATTTCTTGGAAGCGAGAGAGTTGGCTCTGCTGATTTCTCTTGATCCTTGTGTGTGCTCTCTTTTTGCTCTGATGCTGCCTCTAACTCCTCTAGAAGTGAGCTATTATAAGCTCTTAGGGGTGTAAACTGCCCTAGAATCCAACAATACTGGTAACAGTCTTTTAGCCTCAGGCCAGAGGCTGTTTTTAGCTTCATGTGAAGCTAAATATAGGCTTGTGTGAGGCTATCCAGGCTCACGTGAGTCTATTAAACAGTCATTTTGACTTGGCTGTCTCTACTTAATATGGAACGAAGTGGGCGGATGTAACCGCTAATTAAAGTGACATTAACCTCACTAAGTAGTTAGGTTAGCTCACTAATGACTTGGTCAAATGTTGACCTAGTAAAACCCTCTAGCAGGAGATGCGTAAAGCTTCAGGCAAAGCTGAATTAGCTTTAAGGGAAGCTAGGAATAGCTTTAGGCGAAGCTACAATTAGCTTCAGGCAAAGCTACAAGTTAGCTCTCTGTGGAGCACTTGATTAGCTTCAGGTGAAGCTTATGAGAAAGCTTCAGGTCTCTACAATTAGCTTCAGACAAAACTAGAATTAGCTTCAGGCGAATCTACAAGTTAGCTTTCTAGGAAGGTCGAGCCTCATGTGAAACTTATGAGAAAGGTTCAGGCGAAGCTAGTATTTTAGCCTTTTAAGAAGGCTGCAAAGCTTCAGGCAAGGCTATCCCTTGGGTTCATGCGAGTGTAAGTGTTGAACTGGCTAGCCTCAGGTCTGCTTAGGCTTCTTCAAGGTAAATACTTTGCTTACTGTCTGCTTTACTAGATCAGTAAGGTTCAATTAATATTTGTCTCTTGAAGATGGGTTAGAGCCTGGTCATCAGCTTGTCTGTAACTCGTCTTTATAAATGTTGACAAGTTTAAACATCGTTTAGACCGGTTGAAGTGTTTGTCTGCGAATTGTCTTTTTAAAGTGTTAACAACTATGAATGAGTAACTGTAAGGCTGAATCCAGATTCATGATTCACCTGCACCAATGGAGCATCCATTGTTGGAAGCTGAGCTCCAAGCTCCCCAAGCCCCCATCAGTCCCCATTGCCTAAAGTATCAACAGATTCTTTAAGATTTGTGTGTATGTTTACATATTCCATGAGAAAAATAAACACTACAAGAATCAATAGAGGACAAAGGTTAGATGATTGGTTACCTGGTTGTATATCTGTGTAGCAACTAAAAAGAAACTTGAACTCTGCTGTTGTTGACCCTCTTCTTGAAGGCCTCCTCAGTCAACTCCTCTTCTAAGATTTCTTTGGCCTCCCTCTCCCTCTATTACTCTCAGTGGTCAATTGTCTTTCTGAGGGTTTTTGCAACCCTTGCATTGTGATCAGTCTCTTGACAATTAGAACATTTATAATAATCATCCCCTTCTTTTTTAAGTTGTTGCTGCAACGAGGCTCATTGTCTGACCTGATCCTCTTCTTCTTCCTGCCTGCCTACAAGTAAAAACATTAAATTGCGATGTAAGTTATTGAAGTAAATTACAACATAATATTAATAAATAATAACATGTGTTTACCTGGCTGACTGGTATAATCTGGAGGCAATAGGCCATTAAATGAGTATTAGACCAAAAACGACTATCTGGTATAGGGAATATAATCCCTAAATATGCTTTGTTTCATGTTTCCTTACTATAATAGTAATGCACAAACCTCTCCACAGTGCCATGCTCCAATTGAATTGCAGCACATGCATGCAAACATGGTATCCCTGACATATCCCAAATCTTGTAATCATATGTGCCTTTGTTAAGAATCAAAGTATGTGTCCCCAGCTTCTCCCAGACCTTGTAGTGTTGGAGGAGAGAGTATAGTAGAGGAGTTGATGTCATGCCAGGGGCTGTTGAAGATTGTCAAGGAGTCTCGACGGAAAATTGCAAGGAGTCTACGACGAAAATTGCCAAGGAGTCTACGACGAAAGGCAAAGGGACAGCGGGCAGGAAATTAGAAGCAGCAGCAGAAGACAGGCGAGTCGGTCGACCGGTCCGGTCGACCGACGTGCACAGCATGCACAGGGATTTGAGCGG